>PVJH01011680.1:0-67747 GCA_004026705.1 Nesogale talazaci | reverse complement strand
CTTGCCCATAGACCTTCTCCTGGTAGCCTGAGTGTCTGAGGACCAGAAGCTTTTCTGTGGTTCCTCAATCTGATCAGGCACTGAGACATCTTTTGCTCAAGCCAGCCAGGAAACAGACTATTGGAGTCAGGTCAGTATGACCCAAAAAGGGGTTCCAAAGATAGAACAAATCACATATTAAAAAACACATTAAAAATAATTGCCCACACAGACACTATCATAATCCCAATTCTACCTTACAAATCCGGCTAGACCCGAGGATGTACGCTGCTACAGATAAAAACTGGAAACATGGGGAGTTGAGGACTGATACACCCCTCAGAATCAATATTGAGAGTAGTGATACCAGGAGGGTCAGGGGAGGATGGGATAGAAGGGAGAACTGATCACAAGGATCCACATATAACCCACCCCGGGGGGGATGGACAACAGAAAAGTGGGTGAAGGGAGACATCAGACAGTGTTAAGACTTGACAAAGTAATTTATAAATTATCAAGGGTTGGTGAGGAAGGGGGTGGGAAGGAGGGGAAAAAATGAACGGATACCAAGAGCTCAAGTAGAAAGCAAATATTTTGAAACTGATGATGGCAACAGATGTGCTGGACACAATGGATGGATGGATGGATGGTGATAAGAGTTGTACGAGCCCCCAATACAATGATTTAAGAAAAGAAAAGGAAAATTAAAAACCTGTGAATTCATCATGATACTTAAGAAAACGACATGTTTGTCACCCCCGGGAGCTCTGGTAAGGGTCCTGATGGCACAGTGGTTGTGGACTGCTCTGCCACCCGCAGAGTCCGCAGTTTGAAACCAGCAGTGGCTGACTGGGAGAGCCAGGTGGTTCATCACTTCCATAAAGAGTTCCCGTCTCAGAAACCCACAGAGCAACCCTAACTGTCTGATTTAGTTGGAATTGATGACAGTGAGTTTGAGATTTTGGTTTTCCTTTATGGGCTGTATTTTAGGTAACCAAATAGTAGACAGGGGGAAAAAAGCTTTAAAAAATATTGTTAGGTGACACGAAATCAATCTCAACTCCTAGCAGCCCTGTGTGACGCAGGAGAACTGCCATGGTTTTCTGGACTGTGGTCTCTTTGGGGAGTAGAGCACCACTTTTTCTCTCCAGGAGCCTCTCGATGAGTTTGAACTGCCGACCTTTAGATGAGCCACCGTAGTAGGCGTGTTTGGGCCATCGTGGTAGGGCTAAAGCAAGCACACACAGAAGGGATGGTAAGATCGGAAGAACGTGGTTTTGTAACCTGGAGAAAGGAGCCCAACGGACTGCGAACTACGAAGTCTGCGGTTCTAGCCCAGCAGCCGCCGTGGGGGAGGAAGATGAGAGAAACTCCCAGCGCCGCTTCTCCTCTGTCCGACGGTGGGCGCTGAGAGGGGCTTGACCGTGGCCTGGGCTAAGTGTGGGGCTGCTCCCAGCCAGGCCAGCATTGGAAACTGCCCGCCATGCCAAGGAGAAAGATGCTCCTGTAAAGATCGACAGTCTACTCCTACTCCCACCACCAGGGCAGTGATGCCCTAAAAAAAAAAAAAAAAAAAGATTGGCAGTCTGGAAAGCCCCCAAGAGGTCGTTCTACACAGCCCTACTGTGAGTGGCTCTGTGAGTGGCGTCCAACTCTCTGACACTAGATGTTGTTCGAACTGCACTCTGAAGTGCTAATGACATGAAACACGGTCTGCAGGAGGGATCTGCACATGACCTCCTCTCTGGGGCACGGACAACAGGGGAGGGAGTGAAGGGACACATCGGACAGTGTATGATAAGTAAAAGTAATAACGATGTGTGAATTATTAAGGGTTCATGGGGGAGGAGTGGTGGGGAGGGAGGGGAAATATGGGGAGCTGTTACTGAGGTCCTAAGTGGAGGGAGGATGTTTTGAGAGTGATGGTGGCCACAAGTGTGCAAATGTGGTCTGCGTACAATTGATGCATGTATGGATCGTGATGGGAGTTGTATGAGCCCCCAATAAAAAGATTCATTAAAAATAAAAGGGGGGAGGGGGTAAGGGGCTTATACCAAGGGCTCAAGCAGAAAATATTTGGAAATTAATATGGCAACATGTACAAATGTGCTTGATACAAATGATGTATTGAATGTTATAAGAGCTGTAAGAGTCCCCAATAAGATCACTGAAAAAAAATACTGCACACACACACACACACACACACACACACACAAAGAGGGAAAGAGAAAACAAGATTGACAACATATGATTAGCGGTTGAAACCTGGTACAGGGCCGATGGAGTTCATTATACGATAATACCTTTGTGTATGTTTGAAAATTTCCAAAATAAAAGGTTGAACAAGCTTACTCGATGTAATGAGTGAGATCTTGGATAGAGTAATCCTGTCCCCTGGTGGCCAGATTCATTAATGCAGCTACTCACCAGAAATGCCAAACCAAACTTCCTATGGGAGTGGGTAGACTCCTGCAGGACCAGGTAGAAGTGTTCCTGTGGGCGATTCTAAGATGGCAACTCTTCACCAGGGTAGACAGGCAAATGAGAATGCTGCTCATCAGGATGGAACCCTCGGAACAGGTTATCAGGGAAGAATGTCATCTGAAAACGAGGCGTAAGCAAGCAAACAAATGCAAATAAGGGGTAGGCTATATCACGGCTGTGGCAGTCACCTCGTCTGGTGTCAATTTGAGGATTGAGATAAAGTAACCAGATTTTAATATTGGTAAAGTGGGACACCATTGACTGGGGGTGGTGGGGGGAGGAGGCTAAGGGGGTTTATTCCCTTCCCGTTCTCCTGCCGCTCCCTAGCTTGTCGTGCATTCTTTCCAAAAATCAGGACTTTTTAAAAACGCTGTGGGACGTGGGGGAAATCGTTTAAAAACGGGACTTTAGATTAAGAGTGTGGGGGTGGAGTCTAGCCTGTTAATCTCAAGAGAGGCAGTGAGACCTCTGTGTGGGCATGGCCTTGTCCTGAGAATTCTGGGAAATGTCGTCATTCCTTCTTGGAAGGAGGAGACACTCTCTCATTCCCTTGGAGGCACTTGACTGACAAGGCTGACTTCCTGCGAGACATCCCTGTGGAGCAGCCACGTGGACCCACCCTGATGCGGCCCTGGGCGCTGAGAAGTCATGCAGGGACCCCTGCCAGCGCTGAGATGCTTACAACGCCTCTGGATCCGAAGACTGTCTACCCACTGGCCTGCGATCGTCTACATTTGGCATCATTCCATGTGTTTCCTGAGTCTGAAGAGGACTTTATAAATTGCTGTCGGACATATGGGATAATATCGGACTTATGAACTTGATCTGGACTGAGCTGGGGCATTTTCTCAATGTTTAATTGCTCTTGTATCTAAACCTCTCCCTTATATACATCTGTGTGTTTATGAATTTGTTTCTCTAGTCTACCAGAACTAACACACTGGCTAGTGCACATTCTGGTGACTTGTGTCTGGGTACATTTGACCTGCTGATTCAGAGATTGGCACCCGTCTTCCCCAATCAATTCCAGTTTCTGAGATACAGAACACATGCTTTATAGTATTCTTCACTTTGCTTGGCCATATTAAAAAAATGCACAATGCATTTAATGTCTTTTATTTACTTTTGTTGTTGTTGCTTGATTGTTTTTTTTTGTTTTTTTGAGGGGGGCATCACTGCCCTCTGGTGGTGGGAGTAAGAGGCCCACCCTTGCTCCTGGAGAGCTGCTGCTGGATTTGAACCTCCAACCCAGTGGGCTGTAGTCCCGCGCACAACCACTATGCCATCGGGGCTCATCCCCTAATGTCTTTTTTTTGGGGGGGTGGGCATCACTGCTCTCCGGTGGTGGGAGTAGGAGGCCCAGCCCCACTGCTGGAATTGAACCTCCGTCCCAGTGGGCCGCAGTCCCGTGCACAACCACTATGCCACCGGGGCTCAGCCCCCCTAATGTCTTTTAATGTAGTGTTAGCTACTCTGAAATAGAAGAAGTGCATATTGACTTTATTTAAAGTAGTTTGTATTTGTGTTAGTCCAGGTAGAGAAACAAACTCATAGACTCGCATATAGATATAAGGGTACGGTTTATATATGAGAGGAATAGGACATTAAGAAAACATCCCAACCCAATCCAGTTCAAAGTCACAAGTCCGATATTAGCCCATCTGCCTGATACCAGTCTATAATGTCTCCTTCCGACTCATGAATTCACAGGCCAGTGGGTGCAGAATCCTGGTGCTGGCAGGGGTCTCCCCAGAGCTCCTTGCTTCCAGGACTCAGGGTCCATCAACAGCATCTAGTGGTGGTAGAAGCAACTCAGCGCTGGCAGGGGTCTCCACGTGGCTTCTCCAGCTTCAGAGGTCTGGTTTCATCAAGGCAAGGCCGTGTGACTTCTCCGGCTCGTCCAGCTCCTCAGATGCTGCCATCTTTTCTTGCTCTAGTTCGTTGTCGCTGAGACTAACTCCCAACAACTGGGGAAATAGCTTCTAATCTCCATGAGGGAAATATCGCGAGATTTCCCAGGAGTCTCAGGAGAAAGTCATGCCCACACGGAGGCCTCATTGGCTACCCAATGGCTATCTCCAGATTAACAGGCTAGACTCCACCCCTGCATCTCAATCATGAAATTAACATAAGCACATGACTGCCACAGTATTGTACTAAATATTTAGGTTAAGTTATACTTCACACTTAGTGTCCTTTGATCCAAATATATCTTTGAACAGTAAATTACATGAACTTGGACTTTTACCCAAGTATCCCTTCACCTCTGTTAGGAACTGAATAGCAGGCAATTCCAATTCGCCATCTTAAAAAGGGGCCAGCCCCTGCTTGATGTTCGTGCTCATAAAGAGATCACTGAAGATACGGGGGCTGTAGTAAAGTGTGGTAAAGAAACCAGACGGTGCCCGGTTGGCTAGCAGAAAGAATGGCATCTGGGGTCTTAATGTTTTCAAACAAGCAAGTCTACATAAAGCCGTCTAAAGCCACATGGAAGAAGCAAACCTACCAGCCTGTGCGATCCACGGATTGTGGGAATGTCATCAGAGCTTAAATTGTAAAACCAGACTTTCAGAGGGGCTGCGGATGACAGTAGAAGTTCAAAATCCATTAGCAGGGTGCCTCCAGTGACTCTCCTCTGAACAGAGCAGAGTCAACTATGGCACATAAGTTGACTCAGGTTAGAATGTACTATCATTTGATCTCCCTCTTGACTCATCCTAAAGTTGTTTTAGTCTGTAATGTTTCTGCTTTCTTTTTGAGTGAGGGTTTTTCCTGTGTTTTGTCTGGTCGTCGTGGTGATTTTTTTGGTCAATGAAATTCAGGGTTTCAGAAAGAGACAGTAACGGGCTTGATAAGTGCTCAGAGGCATGGCAGGAGAGCGTGGGGGGAGATGGGAAGTTCACAATCTTGCGGGTGAGAAGGAAATGGGCTGCAGCTAGTGGTGGTGATGAGTCCACAGATCTTGTTAGTGTAATTGGAAGATCAAATTGTGTCATGTGCGAAGTTTATGTCGACAAGACTGTTCAAGGAAAAAGGGCCAGGAACAAGAGTAACTGAAACGACGAAGGAACCCGTAGGGTGTGGTGGCCTGTGTGTTTGACTGCTGGCACAGGCCTGCTATTCGAGTCCCCAGCTGCTCTGCACGAGGAAGAGGAGACTGTCGGCCCCCACAAAGGCTTGCAGCCTCAGAAATCCACAGGAGAAATTTTATTCTATGCTGCAAGGTCACCATGAGTTGTAATCTATGGACTAGCAAGGAGGCTGGTACAATAAATAGAGATGTAGCGGTTCCGAAACCCCAAATTGGCAAGTCAGAGTTCAAACTCCCTTAATAAAATTAAAATGTCCCCCTTTCATTATAAGATGGGACAACTCCGCCATTTGTGCACAGAAATTATTTTTTTAAGTTATGATATTTCTTATAAAGAAGCTTGGCACCAACCTCGTCTCTGAAATATTTCACGTAAATTATCCATTGACTTCTCTATATTAAAATGTGTTCTGAAATGTTCAGTGCAAGATCTGAAGGAGAAACATCTAGAGCTTCAACATATCTATGGAAATTGCTATGAAGTCTTAAATTTTCTTCGCCAACCCCCCCCCCCATTTTTAAAGCAATCATTTTTTTTGGGGGGGGGGCATCACTGCTCTCCGGTGGTGAGAGTAGGATAAAGCAATCATTTTATTGGGGCTCATACAATCCATCCATCCATCGTGTCAAGCATATTTGTACATTTGTTGCCATCGTCATTCTCAAGACATTTGCTTCTACTTGAGCCCTTGGTATCAGCTCTTCATTTCTCCCCTCCCTCCCCACCCTCTCTCCCTTATCCACCCTTGATAATATAAAAATTATTGTTTTCATGTCTTACACTGACCAATGTCTCCCAACACCCACTTTGCTGTTGTCCACTCCTCTGAGAGGCGATTTCATGTAGATCATTGTCATCGGCTCCCCTTTTCTCCCTTCACTTTCCCCTTCTGATATGGCTACTCTCAATATTGGTCCTGAGAGGTGATCTGTTCTGGATTCCCTGTATTTTCAGCTCTTATCTGTACCAGTGTACATCCTCTGGTCTAGTCAGATTTGTAAGGTAGAATTGGAGTCATAGTCGTGGAAGGGGGGGGGCATTAAGGAACTAGAAGAACGTTGCATGTTTCATCGGTGCTACGCTGCACCCTGACTGGTTGTGTCTTCCTTGTGACCCTTCTGTAAGAGAATGTCCAATTGCCTACAGATGGGTGTGGGCCTCCACGCCACACTCCCCCTCATTTACAATGATATGATTTTTTTGTTCTGGGTCTTTGATGTCTGGTAGCTGATCCTATCAACACCTCATGTTCACACAGGCTGGTGTGCTTCTTCCATGTGGGCTTTGTTGCTTCTCAGTTAGATGGCTGCTTGTTTATCTTCAAGCCAGATGCTCTATCTCTCGATAGCCAGGCACCATTAGCTTTCTTCACCACCTTTGCTTATGTGCCCACTTTATCTTCCGGGATCGTGTTGGGAAGGTGAGCATCATAGAATGCCAGCTTAATAGAACAAAGTGTTCTTGCATTGAGGAATACTTGAATAGAGACCCAATGTCCATCTGCTACCTTAATACTAAACCTCTAAATATATGCACATAGATCTATTTCCCCATTGTCATATATAAATAAATCTATTTACATATGTACATGCCGTATTTATATCTCTATAAATGGCCTCTGCTGCCTACTTCTTTCCTCTATTTCCTTTTACTTTCCTCTTGTTTAACTATCACGTTCAGCTTTCATTTGGATTTCAGTAATTCCTCTCAGTTACATGGCCCTTGATCAAGCCCTACCAGGCCTCTTACATCCTCCTCACCACTGATCTTGGATCACTTGCTGTTCCCTTGTCCCTGGGCTTGTTAACACCCACTTCCTTTCTCCTGCCTCCCCCTTCTTTCAATTCTCCCCTTTCCCCAACCATTGGTCCCTTTGTTTTCTCCTCTGGATTGTTTATACCACCTATCTTACCTAAACAGACATGCAGAAACAATAATATACACAAAAGACAAGGCCAAGCAAAACAAAGCAAAAAAAGAAAAGAAAAACCCACAATGACAAAACAAAACAGTAAGAAACAATGATCAAAAAGAAGAGAAAAGAAAAGCCTACAAATAGTTCAAGGTCTGTTTGTTGACCTTTAGGAGTGTTTTCCAGTCAAGTCTGACAGGGTGCCATGCCTTTGCCCTGAGTCTATTTTTGGTATTCCCCCACCCCACCCCCACCCCTGTCTTCCTTGCTCTGTGCCCCTTGCTGTTCTGTTGCGTGCCCTTAGTGTTTGCCCTTGGTGTGGTGGGGTCAGAGCAGACACAATTCCCGCACTGCGACTTCCATGTTGTCCCCAGGAGTGCCATGGGTCAGTGAGGGACGGACGTCGTGTCTTGTGGTGCAGCCGGCCCTATGGTCCTCTCTGTGCAGGAATGTCGTCCTCAGGGCTTGTTGGGCCAGGACGTGCTCCGCTCTCTCTCCCTCCCCCTTTTGTTTGCTCCTGTGTGCTCTGATCAGGCGTGTCCCTCTCCCTGAACTGTAACTTCAGTGCTGTCCTCTGGAGTGGATTCTTCTCAGGGGAGGGGGTGGGGCGAGCGCTCCACATAGTTGGGATTGTGGCTGGCCCAAAGTTTTAAATTTTCAATGTTCTAAATTGTCTTCACATCTTTCATATATATATATATATATATATATATATATATATATATATATATATAGTGTTAGGGTTGACCAGAGAAACAAATTCATAGACACTCAAGAGCTTTATATACAGAATAATTGTATATTAAGAAAACATTCCAGCCCAGTCCAGATCAAGTCCCTAAGTCTGATATTGGCCCATATGTCTGATACCAGTTGGTCAATTCCTCTTCAGACTCACGCAACACGTGCGTTGCCGCAGAATGCAGGAAGACCACAGGCCAGTGGGTGGCAAGTCTCTTGTGGATCCGGTGGTGGTGGGAGCTGCTTAGCTCTGGCAGGTTCTCTACGAGACTCCTCCAGCTCCAGGGCTCTGGCTGTCATCAGGGTAGCCCCATGTGGTTTGTTAACAGGAATGTCCAGCAGAGAGTCTGGGTGAGAGCCGCCCGGGAGCTATTTATCTCCGTGGCACCTCCAAATGAGGTCATCAAGCTGTGACCTGATTGATAGGCTAGACTCCACCCTTCAGCAAGTTGACACCTGATTATGTAACTGCCACATGTGCCTTCTCAAATTTCTTTTTTATTTTCCACTCTTCTCAAGCTGTGTTTTAGCTTTAGCTTTGCCCTAGCCAACTGGTGGTCTCTGTATATATCGCACACTCTCCCATAGCCAACCCCCACCCCCAACCTGCTGCGTCTGAAAGATTTGGTCTGTGGACCAAAGAAGAGCTACCTCTTTGGGCTTCCCAACCTTTCAATCTTTTAAAGCTTGAGAGTCAGGGGTGGGCTCAAGGCACTGGCCCCAGCGGTCGCAGTTCCATGACCAACAGCATGACCAACTTAGCCCCGTGGGGGCCTACAGACAGCGTCTCCCGGAAGTCCTGACATCTAACTCTCTTTCACACTTTTCTTACCTTTTTTGTCTCTTTCTGTAATTTGTGGGTCTGTGTGCTCCTATTTAAAACTAGGATAATAACTAACAGAACTTACTAAGACACTAGAGTGAGTGCAGTTTATCCAGCACTCTTTTCTCAGGCAGTGTTCCAAATAGCCCAAGAAACAGCCCTAAAAGCCAAGCCCCCAAGGAAGAAACATTTCTGTCGTTGGGCTGCAGAGGGCAGTCGCGGCCCAGGGGTGGCGTTTTCACCGTCCTCGTGGGAGTCCAGGGTTTGATTCCCAGCCCCTGTTCAGCCAGCACAGCAGCCCTTGTGCTTGGGGGTTGGGTTCTCATTCTCCTTCTGAAAATTAGACAAGGAAAACTGTGCAGCCCAACAGTCTGGTGTGGTAGACGGGGCCATTCTGAAGTGGGGACTGAGGGCAGCTGATGACAGTGTATTTTCTTTTCTTTCTTTCTTTCTTTTTTTTTAAGGCATCACTGCCCTCAGGTGGTGGGAGTAGGAGGCCCAGCCTTTGCTCCTGGGAGCTGGAATTGAACCTCCAACCCAGTGGGCCGCAGTCCCGAGCACAACCACTACGCCACCGGGGCTCAGCCCGACAGTGTATTTTCTTTACCGCGTCAGGGACTGTGCAAAGGGCTGTCTGGCCATGAACACACTTCAGCTGCATGATCATCCTGGGAGGCACTGACGATTCCTCTCCCCTGGTGGCTGTTAAGCTCTGGGCTGCTAGTGCCAGGCCAGCAGTTCAAAACCACCAGCCGCTCGGCTTTCATGGGAGCAGTTCTGCCCTGTCCCACAGCGTCCCTGTGGCTTGGCAACAACTTGAGGACGCGGAGCTTTTTTTTCTTACAAACAGCATCTGTGAAGTCAGGGGACTTGCCCAAAGTCACACAGCTACAAAATGTCAGCACTAAGTCTTAACCCAGATCTGGTTACAGTGTCTGTGCGGTTCCTCCCCCTCGCCTCCTCCCCCTCCTCCCCCATAGTTTACATTCCCTGAAGTGAACTTATCTGAAGTGGATGATGCCTGGGTTTTTACCCTTGACTACTGTGTGCTTCTCCTCCCACTTTAGCATGCACACATTTATTCACTTTTTCTCCCTGGATCATTAAGTTTTTCTCTGAGATGGGAGCCAGGGGCGAGGAGACTGGTTCATGGTGAGAAGTCGGGCGGGTGACTCGCGGACAACACTTTCCTTTTCATGCAGGAAGGGACAGAGTCTGCGTTTCTCTCCCCTTCTTTGACAGGGTGCCCAGGCAGGCCCTCTTCCCCATTCAAAGGTACAGTTCAGTTCTTTTTTTTTTTCCCCCAATGATTTTATTGGGGGTGATTACAGCTCTTATAACATTCCATACGTCATCTGCATCAAGCACATTTGTATACAAGTTGCCATCTTTATTTCCAGATATTTTCTACTTGAGCCCTTGGTATAAGCTTCTCTCCCCCCCCCTCTTTTTAAAAATATAAATCATTTTATTGGGGGCTCATACATCTCCCATCACGATCCATACATACATCAATTACATGCAGACGACATTTACACAATTGTTGCCATCATCACTCTCAAAACATCTTCCTCTACTTAGGCCCCCAGTACCAGCTCCCCATATTTCCCTTCCCTTGCTCCCCCATGAACCCTTAATAATTCACACATTGTTATTACTTTTTCATATTGTGCACTGTCCGATGTGTCCCTTCACTCACTTCCTTTTTGTCCGTACCACAGAGAGGAGGTGATATGTAGATCCCTGAAATTGGTTCCCCCTTTCTATCCACCATCTCTGCACCCTGCCAGTATCACCACTCCCACCACTGGTCCTGAGGGATCATCTATCCTAAATTCCCCACGTTTCCAGCTCCAGGTACATCCCCTGGTCTAACGAGCTTCTCTAAGGGAAATGTTGCTTGCCAGGGAACATTTGACAATAGCAGGGAACATTTTTGTTCATCACAATGGGGAGGGCGAGTGCCCCAGGCATCTATTCAATGCACAGGGCAGGCCCCTCACAACAAAGGCTTCTCACAAGGCCCACAGTGTCTCAGGGCGTCCAGTAGGCTTGCGATGCAAACACAGTTTCAGGGCACGCTCCTCTGTGCCCCTTGTCACAGATTGAAAGATCAGTGGCTGCTAACTCACGGTGACCCCCGTGGGTCAGGGCAGGACTCTGCTCCCGGGCAGAGGTTTCAAGGCTTCGACCTATTGCAATCAGCTCTCCAAGATTTTATTATTTGGCACCTCTGGGTGGCCTTAGCCCCCCAACCTTTGGAACCCCCAGGAGCTCCTGTTTGTTCAGCCGCAGACATTCTGGTGGGATGACTGAGGTTTTGTCCAAGACCTACTGTCCTCTGAAGTTCTCTCTTCCTGGGTCAACCCAGGGGAACCCAGAAAGTTACCAGGAGCTTATTTATTTATTTATTTTGGGCATCACTGCTCTCCGGTGGGGGGAGCAGGAGGCCCAGCCCCACTGCTGGAATTGAACCTCCGTCCCAGTGGGCCGCAGTCCCGTGCACCACCACTACGCCACCGTGGCTCAGCCCCACCAGGAGCTTATTAAGGGTGACTGACCAGGCTGACAGTGACCAGGGGAATGGAACTATAGTGAGATTTCTCCCAAGGTGTCTTCCCTAAATATATACCAAACCTAGCTGCTGGCTACAAGTGGCACAGGAGTATATACTTGGAGGTCAGCAGAAGTAGGTGAGGGGTTACTCTCCCTCGGGGTTTCAGCCACCTAGAGCAATCAGACGGTGTGTCCCACCCTAAGCAGGGCCCACTCCCTTCTGATAAGAAGTCTAGTGGACGACTTCTTCGTAGGAGAAGCCAGGCAGGTCAAACCCACTCAAGGGTGACCCAGGTTAGACTGCCATATTGAATCTAGGATCTGCCTTTCTTGTCATATGTATACCCCGATTCCTCCCCTTCTTGTCACAGGTAGGCCCCTAGCTGCTTCCCTTCCTGCTACGCTTATGCCTATTGTGTAGCCCCTTCTTGAGACACGTAGTTACCTGTAACCATGCCTCCTAAGTAGATACACACCTGGATGAGCAATAGACTCAGCCCCTGGCTTCCTGCCTGCTCGGTGCGTGGACCTGGCTGTTGAGATCATGGTCATCCAAGAGGAGGTGAGCGTGCTACCGTGACATGCGCCTGCCTCCATTATTCCCATCTCTGTTCTCACGTTCATTTTTCCTATGACTTTACTACAATCTGTACATATCATTGCTGTACAACTGGGCCCACCGGACCCGTGATGATGCATTAGGGGCTGGCTCTCCTGGCAGGGGAATTAGCAGCTGCTACTTTGTCATAGCGAAATAACCCCCTCCAGGCTTGGACCCTCTCCTTCCTAAAAGCACCCTCCGCCCAGATAAAACGCCCCGAAGAGAGGTCACCTGGGCCGCATGGGGCGGCGAAGGAGGAGGAGGTCACGTTCAGCGAAACCTGTGCCTGCAAAAGTACAGAACCCAAACCACCAGGCTCACCGCCAGGGAGTCCATGGAAGGTCACAGTGACCCTGCAGGACAGGGCAGAACTGCCCGGGGGGTTGTGAGAGCATAGCTCTTTGTGGAAGTGGAAAGCCGTCCTCCTCCAGCAGCCCAACCTGTAGCCCCGTCTCTGGAGAACCAGGAGAAAAGAACCTCAGTCTGATCAAGGTTTCTCTGCCGTGACTTATCAGCAGGCCCTGTGACCGTCCTTCTTGGATAAGCCAAAGGAATATTTTTTTATTGTAAACTATTTTGTAATTGCAAGCTTTGAAGTACCTTTGAAGTTAGGAGGTCTATTTAAAGCTATTTTTTTTTCAATTTTACAGTTTAGTAGGGCCTTTTTTTTGGAGGTTAAAGGGGTCCTTTTTTTTTTTTCTTTCCAAAGTTAGGATCGCCTTTTTTGTGTGTGTTATCACATGGGGGTCCCAGACTGGTAATCTGCCTAGGGCCCCATGGGAACTTACTCTGGCTCTGCAGACAGCCGAGGAGTAGGAAACCCAATTTAATTGACAGTAAGTGCATTTATATTCTGATTGCTGGTCAGGTGTGTATGACGTTGTATGTTGTGTGCTGTGTAAGCCCCGGCTCACACTGTTGCGATCTCTGAGCAGTGTGCTTGTATGGCTGAACTCGCATTAGATTCAGAAGAAAGAAGGCATACGTGCCTTCTTTTTTCCTGCAGTGGAATCTGATTGCATGCATCTTCTCACCCATGGGATCAGATTCCTGTACGAGTTCACAGATCACAGTGTGGTTCGCACAGGGTAGTGTGACCTGGAAAGGAGACGGAGGAACCAGCCCTGTAATGGTGCCGGCGCCCACATTGCACCAGTGTGAACCTGAGGAAAAGGCAGAGTTCCACCAATACGGGCACTGGTGAGGCTGAAATGATGTGGACTGGCAAGGCTGCATTGGTGGACACTGATCAGACTGCACTGATGGGCAGTGCAGTCTATATGTCTCTGTGTGCATAAAATTATTGCTGGTATATTGTTTTTGTAGCACCATATATAAATATTGGTATGTTACTAATAGCATTTTGGAATCCCTAGGAAACAATGATATCAAGAAAGAGAAAAATACTCGGATATTCAAAGAAAAATACTAGGATATTCAAAGAACAGTGGACTTCCTTACTTTTTCATGCAGACAAGGAAAGAACTGTGTTTTATATGCCAGAATATGGTGTCTGTGTTCAAAGGATACAATTTGCGTCAACACTATCAAAGTCAACATAAAGATAAATATGATTGTTTGGTTGGAAAAGTGAGAAAAGATAAAATATTAAAACTGAAAAACACATTGACAACCCAGTAAAATACGTTTGTGAAGCAGAAGCAGCTAGATATTTCATCACTGCGAGCAAGTTTTCAAGTTGCCAAGTTAATAGCGTGCACTGGCAGACCATTCACGGAGGGAGAATTTGTTAAAGAATGCCTTCTTTCTGTTGCCAAAGAGAGAGCCGATTTATTTAGTACAGTTAGTCTTTCAGTACCTACAAGTACACGAAGGAATGGGAGACAATTTGCATCAACATTTGCAAAACGCCGCAAAAATTTTCCCATTTTCCCTTGACACTCGATGAAAGTAATGATGTTCATGATTCTGCACAACTTCTGATTTTTATTTGTGGAATAAATGACTATTTCGAAGGCACAGAAGAGCTTGCTGCACTGCAAAGCATCAAGGAAACAACTACAGGAGAGGGTTTCTATGAAAAGGTTTGCCGGGCTGAGCCCCGGTAGTATAGTGGTTTCTCCGCAGGACTGCGGTCCACTGGGTTGAAGGTTCAAATCCAGCAGCAAGACTGGGCCTCCTACTCCCACCACCAGATGGCAGTGATGCCCCCCAAAACCAAAAAACAAAAAAAAAAAGAAAAGAAAAGGTTTGCCAAACTGTGAATGGTTTGGAGCTGGACTGGGCTAAACTAGCCAGTGTGACCACTGATGATTCTCCTAGCATGGTGGGGTCTAAGAAAGGAGTCATTTCTCTCATTTAACCAAGAGATGGACAAGCATAACCATTCTCATCCAACAGCCATACACTGCTTCAGTCACCAACGAGCTCTGTGTAGTAAATCACTGAAGTGGGACTCTGTTATGAAAATTGTGATATCTTGTGTTAACTTCATTAGAGCTAATGCACTAAAGCGCAGTTTCTGTCTGAACTAGATGTTGCCCATGAAGATGTTCTGTATCACACAAAAGTCCATTGGCTGAGTCGAGGGAGAGTTTTTGAAACATTTCTATGACTTAACTTCCACAGATTACTGCTTTTCTGCTTTCAAAAAACAAAGACGTACCAGAGCTCAGTGATGCAGAATGGAGACGGCACCTTGCCTTTCTGACAGCTGTAACAGAGCAACTCAATGTGCAACTTCAAGGAAAGGGGAAACTCATCGTGATATGCAATCACATGTGAAAGCATTTGAAGTAAAATTAGGCCTCCTCATCAAACAAGTGAGGGAGGACAATTTCTGCCATCTCCCCACAACTCAAATTCTGTTAGTGGAAAAGACACTGTGTGGATTCACTGAAAAAGTTGCAAAAGGAGTTTCAATTTAAATTTAAAGAGCTTCATCTCCATGAATAGGACACACATAACCCACTTTCTATTCACATTGAAGATAGAATTTACCAAATACAATTTACCAAATGGAACTGGCAGAACTACAGAATTGTGACTCTCTGAAAGACGCATTCAAGTCAAGCAGCCTTCCTAATTTCTATGCATCTCTCCCCTCTGAGGCATATCCTAATCTCAGGAACCAAGCACTCAAAATGGCAGCCATCTTTGGCAGCACTTTTGTCTGTGAACAGACTTTTTCCAGAATGATGAAATCTCCAACCAGATCTAGACACACTTGCATCAGCTGTTACAACTAGCAGTGACAAATATGGAACCGGACATTGACCATCTCATTAGCCAGAAGCAGGCCCATAGTTCCCATTGAAATACTGGTAAGTTTGTTGATTTAATTTTACTTGTTGTTCGTTTTAAATATTGGAGTTGTTCCCACTTTGATTTTTATTTCAAAATGAGATATGTGCAGTGTGCATAGGGATTTGTTCATAGTTTGTTTTTTTTTAACTATAGCCCAACCTTCTAACGGTCTGAGGGACAGTGAACTGACCCCCTGTTTAAAAAGTTTGAGACCCCCTGATTGATATCTATATCTTTACCTTCAACTAGATTCAAGGTGGCTTTGAAAAGTTCGTGGAGAAATCCCATGGTCTTTTCGCTGCATGCTGCCACAAACATTTTGAAGATGCAATGACATGGATATCTTGGACTATCCTTTGGCGCTGAGGGGGTGCCGCTGTGTGAGTCACCCCGTGGGTTTCACTTCCTGGTGGTCTGTGGGACAGAGCAGAAGTGCCCCGGGGCTCCCAAGGCGGCTCTCGGAACAGCAGCGACTGACGCATCTTTCTTCTGCTGAGCGACGGATGGGTTCCCACTGCCCGCCTCTCACCACCGAGACACCGGGGCGCCTCGAATCACAAGTGGGCATCCTTATCCTACCCGGTGGCAGGTAATGGGGGCTTACGGTGACAGAGCCCAGCAGAGTGGTTCCCTGGGGGGAGGGAAATGAGGGAAAGGTTCTCCAGCCTGTTCTGGGTTTGAACCACATGGGTGAACAGGTGTGAAAAAACTCATGGAGACCCACTTACCGCCTGGGCACGCTGCTGTCCGCGAGTGGTGGTGGTGGGTGCCACAGAGTCGGCTCTGCCCCACAGGGACCCTGCACACAACAGGACAAAGCCCAGCCCAGCCCTGCGCCACCCTCACGGCGGTTGCTACGCCTGAGCCCACCGGGGCAGCCACAGTGCCTGTCCTTCTCCTTGCGGGCCTGCTCCGTTCGCCTTCACTGGCCCCCCAACACGATGTCCTTCTCCAGGGACGAGTCTCTCCAGACAATATGTCCAAAACACAGAAGACTGAGTCTCACCATCCTTGCCTCTGAGACGCACTCTGACCCCACCTCCTCCAACCCAAATCAGTTTGTCTTTTTATGGATCCATGGTACTTTCAGAACCTTTCTCCAGCACCACAATGCAGATGCATCAATTCTTCCGACTTCCTTACTCAGTGTTGGAATGTGAATGAGGCCTCAGCGTCAAAGAATGAACGTGGACAACTTCGCAGCCACACCCAGCTGCATGCAAGCTCCCGGCGGCTGCCGCACGGCCAGTGCCCAGAACAGTGCTCAGCCCTCCTTTCACTGGATGAACCCTCTAAGAAACACTCATGATGCCGTGTGAAACACAAAAACAGCCCACGGTTGCTTAACTTTTTTTTTGTGGCATCCCTGCCCTCTGGTGGTGGGAGTAGGAGGCCCAGCCTTGCTGCTGGATTTGAACCTCCAACCCAGTGGGCCGCAGCCCTGCGCACAACCACTACACCACCGAGGCTCAGCCAGTTGCATAACTTTTAACTCCCTTCAACAAGGATGGAAGAGATGGAGCCTTCCTCTCCCTTAAAGAATCACAGCCTTGGGGACTCCCAGGAATCAGTTCTGTCCTGGCCTTGGCAGTCACTCTGTATCAGCATTGATTCGATGGCAGTGAGCTTGAGTCTTTTCAATGAGTGGACTCAGGGAGCGGATGACACAGTGACCAGAACAATGGACTTCAGTGGAGGAAGGGTGGGGACCCGGGCACAGGACCCTCCACTGCACAAGGGGCTGCTGGGAACTAGAGCCAACTCAACAATGGTGTGACAACAGTGAATTCATCCAAGGGAACGGGACTGACATGCAGGGGTGGTGCTGAATGGTGGGGTTATAGGAGATGGTGGTGTGTTTTGGTTGACGTTTCCTTCATGAGTGTCTTTTCTTTCTGTCTGTGATCCTGGATATAATTTCTTTTGAAAAAGAAAGCAGCTAATGGGAGACAATACTGGAGACACGGTGTCAGAATTGTAGATGGTCTGACCCCAGCACCCAGAGGAAAGCACTAAGGCGAGCGGCAAAGCATCGGAGGGAGCACAGCATGGAGGTCTTGAGGGAGTGCCGAGGATAGACTGGGGGGCCAGGGTGTGGGACCCCATTGGACTTGACCGGAGGTTATTCCTAGAGGTCAACAAACAGACCTTGAACTATTTACAGGCTTTTCTTTTTAATTCTTATTTTTATTTATTTTATATATATATATATATATATATATATATATATATTCTGGACATCGTTTTTTTCTTATTTTTTTCCCTATTTTTTTTTGGGGGGGGGGCATGACTGCTCTCTGGTGGGAGTGGGAGGCCCAGCCTTGCTGCTGCTGGATTTGAACCACCAAGCCAGTGGGCCACAGTCCTGCACTCAACCACTACGCCACCGGGGCTCAGCCCATTTTTTTTCTTGTTGTAGTTGTTTTGTTTTCTTTTGTCACTTCGTCTTGCTATGTCTTGGTTTTGGGGGCATATTATTATCTCTGCAGGTATATTTAGATAAGATAGGCTGGATGATCAGTCCAGAGGAGAAAACGATGGGACTGATGGTTCAGGGCATATGGAAGAGGGGGAGGTAGGGGAAAGGAGGTGGTGTTGATCAAGCCAGGTATCAGAGGAAGCCAGCCTGCAAGATATACATCGCGGGTTCGATAGGCGCAAGTGTACAGAGATAGTTATTAGTCATTACAGTAGAGTTATTGAAAGCATGGCAAAGAAAGGGATAATAAGAGTCAGACACATTTCATGGTAGCATGCTCACCTCAGCTGGTCAGGTGGCCCACGTGGAATGAGAGAGTGGGGGGAAGGGATTACATGGAGGAGGGGGGTGAGAGGTCTGGCATGAGCAGGCGAGAGAGAGTAAACTTTATCTTTTCCAAGCTTATATAACCTAATGGGGGGCATATGAGCCCTGCTGCTAGGAAGGGGCTGTCCTTATAGCTATATAGTATTGAGGGGGGTGGTCTAGGAGTACCTAATGATGGGGGAGAGGGGGGTATGAGATAAGGGAAGATCTCAGACTCCTGAAGGTGGAAGAACAGCTTTGCCTTGTTAGGGACCATTGACAGTAGCCTGTGAATCCTGCCCACTGGAGCTGGCCCTGGCTATTGTGAGGGACAGCAGCCTGTGATAGCTGGAGACTTTAGGGAGATTATCTAACTTCTGACTTACACATCAGATGCTGGTAAGTGGCTAATATTTTGTAGTATATATAGTTGTGGAAAAGTCCTAACTCCACCTGATACCCAAGGACAAGGGAACAACAAGTGATCCAAATTCAGTAGCAAGGAGAGTGTGAGAAGCCTGGTAGGGCTTGATCAGGGGCAATGTAACTGAGAGGAATTTCTGAAACCCAAATGAAGGCTGAGCATGATAGTGGGACAAGAGGAAAGTAAAAGGAAATAGAGGAAGGAACTAGGAGGCAAAGGGTATTTATAGAGGTCTAAATACAGGTATGTACATAGGTAAATATATTTATATATGATGATGGAGAAATAGATTTATGTGCACATATTTATAGGTTCAGTATTAAGGCAGCAGATGGACATTGGGCCTCCACTTAAGTACTCCCTCAATGCAAGAACACTTTGTTCTATTAAACTGGCATCCCATGATGCTCACCTTCCTGACAAGATTGCTGGAGACAAACTGAGTGCATAAGCAAATGTGGTGAAGAAAGCTGATAGTGCCTGGCTATCAAAAACTAGCAACTGGGGTCTTAAAGGCTTGAAAGTAAACAAGCAGCCATCTAGTTCAGAAACAACAAAGCCCTCATGGAAGAAGCACACCAGTTGTGTGAAGACGGGTGGGGGGTGGGTGTAGATGGGATCAGGTATCAGGCATCTAAGAACTAAAAATTTTATCATTGTAAATGAAAGTAAGTACAGATTGGGGACCCAAAGCCCATCTGTAGGTATCAAACTTCCCCTTACAAAAGGGTCACGGGGGTGGATGGGGGAAGAGACAAGCCAGTCAGGGTGCAGTGTAGCAAAGATGAAGCATACAACTTTCCTCTAGTTCTTCAATGCTTCCTCCTCCCCACGATTATAACTCCAATTCTACCTTACAAAGCCGGGTAGACCGGAGGATGGACACTGGTACCGATAGGAGCTGGAAACACAGGGACTCCAGGACAGATGAGCCCTTCAGGACCAGGGGGGAGAGAGGTGATACCGGGAGAGTGGAGGGAAGGTGGGACAGAAAGGGGGAACTGATTATAAGGATCTACATATAACCTCCTCCCTGGAGTATGGACAATGGGGAAGTGGGTGAAGGGAGACATCAAACAGTGTAAGAGATGACAAAGTAGTAATAACTTATAAATTATAAAGGGCTTACGAGGGAGTGGGGAGCGGATCGAAGGGAAAAAGAATGAGACATGCCAAGGCCTTAAATAGAAAGCAAGTGTTATGAGAATGATATAGACAACGGATGTCCAGATGTGCTTGACACACAATGGACTTATGTGAAGATTGTGATAAAATTTGTATGAGCCCCAATAAAAGGATTTTTTTTTTAAAAAAAGAAGAACGCAGCTAACCTTGCTTGAGTGCTTATTCCCCACTAGGTTTTCCACCTACATAAAAGTGTGCATATGCAATTCACGTCTATCACTCAGTTCATCTTTGCAGCAACCTGTGCGTCTGGGGTGGGGGAGGTGGTTCTGAGGGAGGTGGGGTTGTTTCCTCATTATACAGGTGGGGAGGCCCTGGTGGAGGGAGCAGTGACTATGCGCTTGGCGGCAAAGGTCCCAGTTTGAACCCCGCTGCTGTGCTCTGGGAGAGAGATGAGGCTGTCTGCTTCTGTCCAGAACATAGCAGAGGAAGCGTTCTCTGCCCGTGGTTCCGCTCTGTCCTGCGGGGTCTCCCTGAGGTGGTGTTCACTCAGTGGCAACAGGTCGGTTTGTTTTGTATTGTGTTTTTTTGGGGAGAGGGAGGGACAGATGGGGCAATTGAGGCACGTGAGGTTAAAGAATCTATTCAAAATGACAGAGTTCAAGGGGTGAGAGGGAGACAGTGTTGAGGAGTCCATGTAGAAAAAGAATGCTCTGGGTGACATGGGAAAACCAAGATGGATGGGCCCCTTCGGGCCAATGGTTAGATTGGAGCTACTGGAAGGGTGGAGAGAAGGTGGGGTAGAGAGACGGAACCAACTGCAAGGATATATACACAAACTCCTACTTGAAGGATGGGCATCAAAGGAGTGGGTTGGGGGAGAGGTCGGGCAGTGTAAGATATGACAGAACAATAACAATGTATACAGTATTGGTGGTTGGTGGGAAGTAGAGAGCAGGGGAAGAGGGGAAGGGATGGAAAAGCCGATACTAGGAGTTTAAGGGAAAAGGCGGACGATTGGAGAACAATAACAGAAGTGGACATGTGAGGGTGTTTGACACAGTACGCTTATTTATGTATTGTGAAAAACGATGTATGAGCCCCCAATAAAATGATTAAAAAAAAGAAAACTGTAAAATTAGTAAATTAAAAAATTATTGGCAAATATTTTTTAGATAAAGTACAGTTTATAGATGACAATGATCTTATAAAATGTCTTAGGAAACAAAAAAATAGAACAAACTCACTGGCATTGAGTTAGTTCCTAGACATAGTGACTGTGTGTTTGTTTGTTTTGTTTTGTTTTGTTTTTTTGGGGGGGGCATCACGTGACTGTGTTAATATTAAAATTATATGTACAAAATCTTAAAGCAGAGAAATCATAAAAAATACTCTGATATTCTCAAAAAAAAAGAAAAAGAATGTTCGGAAACGGATGTGGCAGCAATTGTTCAATATTACTGGATGTGATTGAAGTATGGAGTGATGTGTTATATGTATTAAATCCCAATTAATAATAATAATAATAATAATAATAATAACAACTACAGAGCTCTAAATGATATACCTGGTGGGAGGTAGCCCCAACAATGTAACTTCTGAGACTTCAGACTTGATCATGGTGAAACACTGCCCCTCAAATACAACTGGAAAAAACCTCAGCTGGAGGTATCTGTCACTTCGAGACCCTGGACACGTCGTCCTCTCTGGCCCCTCATCCTGTGACTGAGTCTGTCCCTGGGAACGCGCTGACACGGTGACGAAATGAACGAGGCAATAAGTCAAGTGCCCCCGGGGGGGAAGGGAGGGCAGGCGGCAGCCAGCAGAGCCCGTTGTCCTGGGCAGCAGATGGACCCGTCACCTGACTCCAGCTCCAGATGCCCAGGGAGGGCCAAGAACAGAGCCCAAGCCAGAGCCAGAGCCCCTCTCCCTGGCTGGCTCCGTGCCTGCCCCCTGGGGCTGTCGCCCAGGCTGGGCCAACAGGCCTGCTCCTGTGTCCACGGGAAAGACAGCTTCCTGGAAACTCTGTTTTGTCTGCCTCTTCCCTGGGAACCCTGTTCCTGGAAGGTAAACACACGGGGCTGTTTACCCCCCAGCTGGGACCCAGGGCCTGCCTTTGACCCTCTCACCCACCAGAGGGAAGTGACAGGCACGGGCAGTACTGGCAGGCCACACTGTGGGCAAGAGTGCCAGCTCGCTGGCTGTGTGGTCTCTCATAGCCTCCCTGTCCTTGTGTGTGAAGCATCATCAAAGCCCCGGAGGAGGCCTGTTAGACGTCCTGGTGGGGTCGTGGTTATGCAATGGTACAGTCGGCTGAAAGCACCGGCCGTTCGGGAGCAAGACGGGGTTTCTCTTCCCGCAAGCAGGCCGTCTTGGGGAGCTCACAGGGATGGTCGGGCCCTTTCCCGTGGGGCCCCTGTGTGTCGGCACTGACTTGGGCAGGTTCACCAGCCTTGGTGGTGCCGTGAGTTAGGCTTTTGAATGATTCATGGCCAGGTCTGCGATTCCAACCCACCCACCACTCTGAGGGAGATAAAAGAGGCTCTCTGCGCCCAGAACAGGGACAGCATCCGAAGCCCATGGAGCACCCACGAGTCGGATCATTTAGATGGCAAGAACTTTTGTTTTGGTTCATGGACGATCCAGCCAGAAGGCCCCAGAAGCAAGGAGGGCCAGACTTGGTGTCCCGTCAGGAGGGGCCGTCCCAGGAGAAGGAGAGCATGCTTGGCAAAGCTGAAAGTCAGCACAACGCGCGCGCGCCCGGCAGTGTTTCCTTTGTCCTAGGCAGAGCTGCCTTGAAGTGTTGGGCCGGACTTCACAATAACAACCAAGGGTTAACTGCAGGCTTGCACACGGCCCTGAGGTGACGCAGTTGGCACGGTGGCCTGGCAAGACACCGCACTCATACCACGGTGCCTAGAGTTCCTACCGCTCTCCGCCCCCTGCAGGGTCACTATAGGCTGAGAGATGGGACGGGGAGGCATTCCCACGTCTTGGCTGCAGGGAGGGAACACCTTTCTTACCAGCACAGACGTCAGCCTCCAGTTAACAACACCCAGCGGGCCCCACGGCTCAGGCAGGGAGCATTCCAAAGTGGAGGTGGCGGGCTGGGAACAGGTGTCGGAGGACAGGGGAAGGAAAGGGTGGTTGTCCTTCCCCATGAAAGCAACCTTCCCAGTCTTGGCTGTGAGGGTTTAGCCCTCCCTCTAGCCAGAAACCCTTTGCCTACAGTCTAGGGTCTGGGCGAGGTATGAAATTCCAGCCCCACAGTCTGAGAGCCACCACCCCAGGCCCCAAGGGCACAGCTACTGCCCTTCCAGCGATCTGAGGCCCAGGGACTCAGGGCCCTGTGGGGCCCCTACAAGAAGCAGATGGATTCAGAGGGTTGTGCGGAATGTCCAGGTTAGAAGGGGGTTCGAGAGCTTTCCACTCAGTCTCAGGACTCCGGGCTTGGGGAACTGCAGGGAAAGTATATGTCCCTCTGCACACCCCACTGTCCCCTGCTGTTAGTGGGAAGGAGTATGACGTCTCACTCTTTTTTTTGGGGGGGGGGGTGCGTGGGCATCACTGCCCTGGTGGCAGTAGGAGACCCAGCCTTGCTCCTGGAGAGCTGCTGCTGGATTTGAACTGCCAGGCCTGTGGGCTGCAGTCCCGCACTCAACCACTTACGCCACTGGGTCTCAGCCCTCGTCTAAGTCTTCCATGGAGAGTAAACATTTTCTTTTGGAGGGTCAAGTGTATGCAATAAGCCATTTAAGAGCAGGTTTGTAATAGGAATGCAATATAAACAGTATGTAACACAAGCCCCGTAAACAAACAGTGGGTACTAGCAGCCCAACACCCTCATTTTACTGAGAATGAGGATCTTCCAGGAATTACCAACCCCACACATGAGTTAACAGACAGTCTTTGTTTCTGTCTATTCCCTTTATTACTGGTTCAGTGTTTCCCCCATCTCTTTACTTTATTTTTTATTTTTTTAAGTCACCTTATTGGGGGCTCTTACAGCTCTTATAACATTTCATACATCAGTTGTATCATATGTTGCCATCATTCCCAAAACATTTTGTACATATGTTGCCATCATTCCCAAGACATTTTTACTTCAGTTCGCACTATAAGCTTTTTTTAAAAAAATAATTTTGGGGGGGGACTCATACAACTCCTATTGTGATGAAAATGTATGTCAATTGTATGCAGACCACATTTGTGCGTTTGCTGCCATCATCATTCTTGAGACAACCTCCTTCTACCTAGGCCCCTGCCATCTTTTTATTTAAAAAAATTTTTTTTAATCATTTTATTGGGGGCTCATACAGATCCCATTACAATCCATCCATACATCCATTGTATGCAAAGCACAATTGTGCACTTGTTGCCATCATCATTCTCAAAACATTTTCTTTCCACTTAAGCCCCTGGTATCAGCTCCTCATATTTACCTACTCTCCCCCCTCCCCCATGAACCCTTGGTAATTTAGAAATTATTCTTATTTTATCATATCCTACACTGTCTGATGTCCCCCTTCACCACTTCCCTGTTACCCATACCCTATGGCGGAGACCATATATAGATCCTTATATTAGTTTCCCCTTTATTATCCCATCTTTTAAAAAATTTTTATTCTTATTTTTTTCCAATGATTTTATTGGGGGCTCTTACAACTCATTACATTGCGTACATCATTTGTATCAAGCATATCTGTACACATGTTGCCATCTTCATTTCCAAATATTTTCTACTTGAGCCCTTGGTGTAAGCTCCTCTTTCCTCCTCCCTCTTTAAAAAATGTATACATCATTTTATTGGGTGCTCATACAACTCCCTCCCCCCATCTCTTTAAAGGGGAAAAAAAGTCTTCGAGGTCACACAGGTCACATGAGTAGCAGAAAGACTTGACTGCCAGAGCTCTGTCTGCAGAGACGCTCACCTGGGGCAGGTGTCTCTCAAAAAGCAGCAGTCCCCATGTTCAGGACTGTGACTTGGAGAGGGAGCGTGACTTGCTGGAAATGGCACGGTAAGGTGAGGGAAGGAGAAAATGAGTCTTTGGGATTTCTGACTGCCAGTTCTTTCTACTGTCTCACCTCACCCGGTAAGCTGGAGCCGGTCTAGGACATGCACTGCGGGGGGGGTGCTGCGAGGTGATTGCAGTCCAGCAGGGTGCCGAGTCACTCACAGAAAACCTGACTGTCGGGAGGCGGGAAAGACGTGTGGTCGGCGGTCCCACAGAGGACAGGACTGATGACCACCTGAGAGGCACAACCTGCGGGGCACAACCTTCTTCGACCTTTAAAAACTTAGGGGGAAATAACAGCAATGAAGGAGCCCATCAGAGAAAGCAAGGCAGATGGGGGTGGGAGCAGAGCACACAGTGCCCCGGTGAACAGGCAGCTGTCCTTAGTCTGAGGCTCTGGGTCTGTCTGGCACTGTCCGGTCCACTGTGTGTCCTGTCTGATCGTCCTTGTAATGTCCGTTGTCGTCATCCTCTTTACATTGACGGATTCCCAGGTGTACCTTTCCGTCTGCTGCTTCAAACATTTTCCCGCGGTTTCGGAGGAAGCGTACACAGCCTTCGTCTTCCAGTCCACTGTGGACACGCAATCGTCGTGTGACGCTCCTGCCGGAGCCCTCCCAGTCACGGCCTCCGAGTCTGCCTGTCACGTCCTCCCCCTGTGCCTGCAGCCTTCACAGCCTTGTTTGATGGGTAAGTGTTACCCCCTGGTTTCCTTTGGGGGTTGTTCTGAAGAGTACATTCCCCAAGGGTGTGTCTGTCTATCCAGGGGGGAAAGGAGCCTCAAAGGTTCCACAGCCTCCGGCAGTAAATCTGGTCTTGGGTTTAGTGCTCAAATTGATCCTCCATCTGTCCTTCGTGTGTGCCAAGCTCAGGCCACCCTGCTGCCTGTCCCCAACTGCCCAGACTCCTGTGCACCATGCAGGTTGCAGGTCCCCGACACAGCCTCAGGGGACGTTGCTGACCGTCCTAGGCCAGCAGCATCCCTTGTTGTCCCAAGTCTCCGTCCCTGGTCCTGCTGGTGGTGTGGTCCTGGAGGAGACCCCCAGGGCTGCGATCAAATCCTCGAGGGATCCTCAGTTCGAAGAAGCCGCTCCTGGGGGGAGAGATGGGGCTTTCTTCTCCATAAAGATCAGAGCTCCCAGACTCTCACAGGCCCGTGCTGCCCGTCCTGTAGTGTCACTAAGTCAGCATGGAATCGACAGCCGTGAGTTGGTTGGTTTTTTATTTTCTTGATCGCGCTCAGATTTCTTTTTTTTTGGAGTTACAGTTGCATCTTTATTTGAGAGGCTCACCTGCCACCTTAGCGCTTTCCACCCTCTGGGAAGTGGAAACGTTCCCAGGCTTCGCGGTCTTTTTCGGGAGCCTCAGCAGCAGCCACTGCTGCCTCGTTAGAGGTTTGCTCTGCCACTTTGCATGGTCCTCCGCAGCCCTGATCGCCTGTTCTCACCGCGCTCTCCGGACTGCAGGTTTCCGATTCCTTTTGGCCATTATTCTGTCAGCAGGAGGGGCCCCGCTGATGGCCCTCTGGAGTTCTTTTGAATTTCTTCTGACTGGCCCCTTTGGCCCAGAGGGCCCACTTTTTAACAATTTAGCAACGTCCCGCAGTGTTTTAAAATTAAAATAAATATAGTACAATACTATTTTTGTGTTCTATGAACATTTTTGTTGCTCCATATAGACCAAATTTTTAATCAAGAGCCTCCCACCCCCCCCATCAATGGTGTCCCGCTTAAACTCTGGTCACTTTACCTTTGGGGCTTCCTTCTGAATGATCCAGTGTATCTGCCAAGGGTTCCTCTGGGAAAGGCATTCTGACTTGTATTCTGCATGAAGACACTGGAAAACCTTTCTCCATCAGTCCTGGCATGGCGCCGCTCATGTCTGGGGTCAATCTTGTACCTGCTGAAAACGCTCAGTGTGATCTTCCTGGCTGCGACAGCACGGGGACGGGGAAGAAGGCAAGAAAAGGAGGGGATTGTGGGAAGCGGTATCACGAGTTAAATATTTTTTTGTTCACATCACTGTCCTGGTGGGATTAGGAAGCCCAGTCTTGCTCCTGGAAAGCAGCTGCTGGATTTGAACCGCCAACCCTGTGGGCCATAGTCCTGCATATAATCACTGTGCCACCAGGGCTCAGCCACCAGTTTAAATTTTTTTTTTTTTTGGCATCACTGCCCTCAGGTGGTGGGAGTAGGAGGCCCAGCCTTTGCTCCGTGGAGCTGGAATCGAACCTCCATTCCAGTGGGCCGCAGTCCCGTGCACAACCACTACGCCAACCAGTTTAAATTTTTAAAAAATTACTCAATCGCTGTTTCTGTCTGTCTGTCTTCTCCACCAGATTGTAAGCTCCAGGAGGGCAAATAACCCGCCTTGCTGGTGCTGTTGGTCTGGTGTCTGGGACCGGGCCTGGCACAGAGTGCGGTTCTCGTTGGTCACCACCAAGCTGGCCCCTTTGTGTGTAACAGAACCTCACCTTGCCCGGGCCGGTGCCATCGTTAGGATTGTTGGCACGTGATCATTCCCCACAAAGCCTTACTTAACTGTCCGAAAAATCCAGCAGACCGTGATGTTCCAGGTCACGCATTGAATGCCCCGTATTTCACCGATGGGTTGAAGCTCTTCATAGACTCAGTGGGTTTGGGTCAAAGATTCACTCACTCTCTCTCTCTCATCTTGTGACCCTGGGTGGTGTACTAAATGTCTCTGAATCAGAGTTTTCTTATGTGAAAGGAGGGTGATGCTGGCACCTCCCTTCTGGAGTGATGGTGGTGCCAAGGGAGACAGTGCCTGCAAAGTCTTCGGGCCACGCCCAGGAACCCCGAGCAAGGGGCCTCCAGCATCCTCCTGTGCCAGCCGCTGCTCCTGGGGCTCCCCAGCTACCAGCTCGTGTCGTATGCTGGTGCGATGAGCTTGTGTGACGGTGATTCGTGCCTGCTTCCAGGGGGGGTTGTAGTCCATGGAGAGCTAGCTCACCCTCACTGAGCCCTGCTGGCAGCATGGGTTACCCTTGGACTGCTGACCCCGGGCCAGTAGCTCAGAGCCGGCTGCCGCTCTGAGGGAGAAGAGGAGTGCTTCCACACCCTGAAGGAGTGACCCTTCCTTCCCGTTTCACAGACAAGAAAATGGAAACCCTCATAACCATGCACTCCTCTGGGGGGAAGAACAACAGAAAACATGGTGGAGGGGGAGAACAGTGTGAGATATGAAAATCATCATAATTTATAGCCTATCAAGCGGTGATGAGGAGGGAGGGGAAAAAAGAGGAGTTGAAACCAAGGGCTCAATAGAAAGTAAATGTCTAAAAAAGAATGATGGCGGGGGAAGAAGAGAGAATGGGGTGCATCCTGGCCCACCAAGCCTGCAGAATGATATCAGAACAGCCGATGCACAGAGAGGATCACACGGGCGGCCCCACTATGAAATACGGTGACCCTCGCTGACCCAAGGCCTTTCAGGGTCACCAATGGAGAAACAGGGTCAGGATTATACCCTGTCTGACACAACCACACCATGGCAAAACACTAAGGGTGTGCAACAGAGCATGGAGTTCCAGATGCAGTGCCAAGGATAGACTTTGGGGCCAAGGTGTGGCACCCCATCCAACTCAACCAGGGGATACTCAACCAGATCAATGAACACATCTTGAACTATTTACAGGTTTTTATATTGTTATTTTTTTTATGATGGCAACATATGAACAAACTGATACAGTTGATGTATGGATTGTAGTAAGAGTTGTAAGAGTCCCCAATAAATAACCTTTTCATTAAAAAACAAAACAAAACACAGAACTGAAACTCAAAGGAACTGAGCCATTGTGAGCCAAGATCACATACTAGAATTGGAGCAATACAGAGAAGGAAGATTGCCTGCCCTTGCACAGGGATGGAGTACAAATACAGAATGCGTACCGGTGTTTCCCGGGCTGAACCTGGCTGGTGGGGAGTGTGGGCCAGGCGGTAGTAGAAGCCGGGTCGTGACAGCATGGGGGAAGGGGAGAGGTGTGGGCAAGGTCTGGGGTTGTTCTAGACTGCGGGGTGGTGGGGGGATCCGAAGGGCTGGCGGCAGGAGTCCCGGCTCCAGACCACGGCTCTGACCGCGCTTGGTGTCCCTCTGAATCCGCAGCGCAGCCCATCCTGTCCTTGCCATGAGGCCGCAGCAGGTGCCGGTGTCCGGGAAGGTCTTCTTAATCCAGTGAGACTGCAGCAGCGGCTGTCAGTTCCAGACCAAATTCCCCACCAAGCTGGAGAACCGGATAGATAGACAACTATTTGAAGCAACAGGTGGAACTCTACATAACCTTTATGCAGAAGCATAGAAGCTTGGGGGCCAACATACCTAGAAAGCTATTTAGCTTGTTTAACAGCATATGCCATCTTTTTTTTGGGGGGGGGGCATCACTGCCCTCAGGTGGTGGGAGTAGGAGGCCCAGCCTTTGCTCCGTGGAGCTGGAATCGAACCTCCATCCCAGTGGGCCGAGTCCCGCGCACAACCACTACGCCACCGGGGCTCAGCCCAAACAGCATACACCATCATTTTCTGCATGGAAACTCATGGTGAGAAGGTTCTGAAGAGAGTCTGCACATACACTCACGAGCAGAGTGAGAAGATCTGTGCTCCCCAAGGCCTCCTCCTGGCAGACCCCGTGGAGAGAGGACTGCGAGTTATTGAGATCACCGTTTATGAAGACCGAGGCATGCGCAGTGGAAGGTCAATCTCAGAAGTAAAGATCGCACTGTATCTACTGGCCGACCGCAGAGCGTCCCCTGCCTCCTCTCCAGAGCATCATTCCTTTGTATCTGCTGCCAGAGCCACGGTGCCATGTACTCCAAGGACCGACTTTCTAAAATTCCGCTCCTGGGGTGACCTCTGGCCTCTCAGCATCCACTTTGTGTCTCCAAATTCTGTAGGGCTCTGTCATCTTTTGGTTGGTTTCTGAGGAAACACAATGAAGCGTTTCACCTTTGTATTCTAGGCCGCTTCATCAAACAATGCAGTTGGTCGTCGCAAGGCAAAACTCTATTTTATCTGCAGCCACTGGGCCCCCTTTGTTCCTTAGACCAGCTGCCCAGGTGGCGTTAGACTGCAGCGAGCCCTATTTTGCTCAGTGTTCAGTCTTATTAGCCCGAGTTAACCAAATGCTTTTCGCCAGGATTTTGGTCGAAGGTAGGCTTGTGTCCATAATTTTGCTAAGCCGTCTCTCCAATCTCAAGGATCTACCAGTTCTGCCATGACTCAGATCTTACGATCTTGTGCTGTTCAGCTTCTATAACTGAAGCTCATTGTATTTTGTTATTTGTTTCATTACAGCATTTATTACTAATTAAACCAGTACCTAATGCCATTTCCAGGTTTGGGGGTTTCTGTTTTGTTTTTAATTCTTAATTTTCTTATGATTGCATTACATGGATGTTGGGACTATGCAATTTGTGTTGCTTGTTCATTACAAAAAATAAGGAAGCGGCTGAGCCCCGGTGGCGTCGTGGTTGTGCGCGGGACTGCGGCCCACTGGGATGGAGGTTCAATTCCGGCTCCACAGGAGCAAAGGCTGGGCCTCCTCCTCCCACCACCTGAGGGCAGTGATGCCAAAAAAAAAATAAAAAATATTAAGGAGGCACGAAAAGATGGATGCTAAACCATCAGACACAGAAATATCCCTGCTGTGTCCCTGAATGTGTAATAAATGAGTATAATAAATATCTTAATTATAGTTTTGTTACAAATATCTTAGGAGAAAAAATTTGATAGGAATAATACTGTCCATTGCTCATTTTTAACTATCCTCCAGCAAACCTTATAAATCATAGCCCTTTCCCATATACAGTATTCAGTGCACAGAAATCATATGATTGGTTCAAGTAAAGTAAGTTCAGTGGTTTCCAAGTAAAACTCTCCTGTCTGAGTCAATCTTTCTGGTTCACTATTTGGGCTGTGTATGTTCTTAATAAGATCTGGGTTGTTTGTGCCCGATTCGTCTTTTGGGTGTGAGAGCTTTGCAGTTGACAAAAACTTCAGAAAGAGGCTAGGTGAGAGACACACAATTTGACTTTCAGAGACATGGTAGGTGCTAATCCAGGATTTAATCTTTCAGATTTAATTTCTGTAATGCGTTCGATAGTTCTTCCATAAATTCCATAGGTCTGTGTAATATTTTAATTGTATAATAAAGCCCCTTTGCTATTTTATAACCCCCCCTCACAAAAAGAATGCGTGCCATATTTTCTTAACTACTTAACAGCACAAGGCGGAGAGAGCAAGCGGTGGGCCTGAGCTCTCACCACCCTGCTCACTCCCTGGAGTCTGCAAACCCTCAGTAGACAGCGCTGGTTATTATTCATGTGTCACATGGAACTGTTTTGTCACTCTAAGAGGAAACGAGATCCAGAGTGCCGAATCGTCTTGTTCGTGGTCACATGTAAGTAAGTCATGGTGCTTGGAGTGGAGTGGCCGAGTGCAGGTGTGTAGGTTGCTCACCCTCCCAGGGTGCCTGATTCCAGGTGGAGTGGGCTTTCCCTAGTGTCTGACTCAGGAGCTCAGCCTGGGGGAGGGTTTGGATGGGCAGAAGAGAGAGGACATTCCAAGAGGAGACACATAAGAAACAGGGCTGAGGAGGGACCTGTGAGAAACCAGATGCAGTGGAGCAGAGAATCAGGCAAGATGGTCGGGTGAGACTGGATTCTTCCTTCACTCCACACATATTTGCTAAGCTCCGGTTGTGTGCCTGGAATGTGGATACAGAAGTGAACGGAGTCGTGTAATCCTGCACTTGGGAGGTAGACACTCGGTGTGGGCATGGGGGTTAAGAGAGGGGTCTTTGAAAAACAAAGAAATTAAGTTAAAAAAAAAACAACAACTTCTGAGCCCTGGTGGCATAAGTGGTTGAGTGAGGGACTGCGGCCCGTGGGCTTGGAGGTTCAAGTCCAGCAGTGGCGCTCAGGAAAGCGGTGGGTAGCGCCCATGACCACCAAAGGGCAGTGATGCCCCCCAAAAACAACAATCATCATTCACTAACTTACTCTGTGCGACTGAGTCAATTCCTACCCAGATCGACCTTGTCAAACAGACCAGAATTGCCCCCGTGGGTTTTGGAGATTGTAATACTTTACGGGAACAGTTGGTAGAACTCTCGACGTTGGGCGTACCAGGCCTACTCATGACCCTCTCCACCCCCAGAGCTCCTGAAAACGACCCTGGATGGTGGTGAGCGTTTGGAAAGCATGGCGTCTGGGAGGAATGGCATGGGGATCTCTCCAACTAGGGATGGTCGGAAAAGCCTCTTGGCAGAGGGGAAGGGAAAAATCCATTCTAGGAGAGGATATAGCAGGGTGTGCAGAGACCCTGGTGGGGGACACTGCATTCAAAGACAAGAGGCACGGTCTTGAGGAGTTCTACATTCAGGAGTTATTTCAGCTTTTCTTCAGCCAAGACCACCCCGTCTGCTGCTCACGCACATTCCGTCTAGTCTGCTCTGAGCACAACTTTCAATCTGCCTCCTACTTGACCTCCTGGGAACCAACTCCAAGCCAGGGTCTTCAACAAGACCCCCACCCCGACCGGCCTCTAGCCCTCCAAGCTCTCCACCCTCTCCGAGATGGATCTCACGCGCTTGGGTTCTTTCCTCCTCTCCCCCTCTCTCCGCTGTCCCGCTCCTGGCCACCTTCCTAGGTTAGGGAAACGTTAGGCACAGAGGTGTCAGGGGACCACTTAAAGGCAGACAAGTGCAGGTACAAATCCCAGCTCTCTGCCATTCTCTTAACTCCCTTGGACCTAGGGTTCTGGCCTGTCAAGGGAGCTTGTCCATTACCAGGTGGCCGGGGTGTCAAAGGTGATGATGGTGTCAGTGACAGCAGCTGGCACACAGAAGGTATGTGATGAACGGCGGTCTGCTGTGCTTTCCTTACTAATATTAGTTATGAACCTCGTTGTCTTGTTCCATTCAGACTCTGGACCTTGATATTTGGGAATCAGAGGTAGTTGGAGGCCCGAGTTGACCAATGGCTCCTTAAATACTTCGGAGAGAGATCGCAAGTCATGGTAGCAATTCCTGTTCTACACTGGAGACTACTGTGCTACCTCCTTATGTGCACATGCATCCTTTCCTTCCATCCTCATGACAGAGAACCAAATCCACTGACTCTCATGCATGTGGAAGAGAGGGTTTTATATCAGGGATGCAGCCATAAAACAGCTCAGTTCAAGCTGAGCCCCGGCGGCGGCATAGTGGTTGTATGCGGGACTGCAGCCCACAGGGTTGACGGTTCAAATCCGGCAGCAGCTCTCCAGGAGCAAGGCTGGGCTACCAGGGCAGTGATGCAGAAAGAAAAAAAACAGTCCAACTCAAATCCATAAGTCAAATACGAGCCCATCAGTCCCTCTTCGGACTCACAAAGCCCCGTGCAATGACGCAGAATGCAGGAATATCCCCGCCCACTGCGGGCACAGTCCGGTGGCTCCCACGGTGGTGACATGTCTTGGGGGCTGGCACAGGTCTCAGGATGGCTCGTCCACAAGAAAGCCAAGGCAGAGAGAGAAGAGCATTTCCAGGACCTCCCATATGAGAAGGCCACACCCTCAAGGAGGCACCATCAGACTGTGACCTGATTGACAGACCAGACTCCACCCCTATGCTTGCTTAGTTTCAGGTTGACATGAAATTACATAACTATCGCACAACCCTCTGAGGGAAGTGGCATGATGATCCTTGTCGTGTTCAAGAGACCAAGGCTGAGAAAAGTGAAGTACCCTGCTTAAAAATACACAGCTGCTAAAAAATAAAATAAAACACACAGCTACTTAAGGGATGGAGCTGGGCCTCTGTGGTTCTCTGTGTGTGCGTGTGTGAACATTTTATTGCGTTTGAGGGGTTTTCCCAGAGCTTCTGCACAAGTTGTTCTGTGACATCTTTGCCACCTCCTCATTGTGTGCGCGCACTCCCTGTTTCCACCCTGGGCTCCCCGTCCTCAGGCTGCCCTGCCTCTTTCTGCCTCCACATCTTTGTCTCTGGACTAATGGTGCTCGCTGGGTCTTGTACGGTTGATTATACTAAGCCACACCTTCCTCGTGGCTGTTATTGTTTATGGGCCAGTCTATTATTTGGTTGAGAGGTGGCCTTGGGAGTGGCTCTGTTCTTTGGTAGAAAGGTGATTTGGGGCAACTGTCTTGGGAGATCTACCCACCATCTCTAACTTTTGCAAACAGTCTTCAAGACAGTGGCCTGACTTTCACAAATACACACTGGGGATGGGTGAGGAGAAAAGTGGGGTTCTCCACTGTTTTCTTTTGGGGGGGGGACATCACTGCCCCCTGGTAGGAGTAGGAGGCTCAGCCTTGCTCCTGGAGAGATGCTGCTGGATTTGAACCGCCAACCCTGTGGGCCGCAGTCCCGCACACAACCACTATGCCACCGGGGCTCAGCCCTCCTCTGTTTTCTACACACTCTTGGTGACCCACTTTCATCCACCCGCTGGCTGGTGTCACTCACATCCTTGCTGTGCCTGAAGTTGGAGCAATGACCTGGTGAATTTGGTGCTGGGTGCACCACCCCTCAACCCCCCTCATAAGACTAGCAGAATATGCAGCACCAGATCCCTCGCCACCCTGGACAGGAAAAAAACTCCTTCTATAATCAACCACCTTGCCCCAAGCTGCCCTCTGGGCCCAAAATAATTCCTTCTGGAACAAGCTACCATCTGAGGAGGCAGAGACTACTTCCAGAACAGGTGCTCTGACCCAGACAACACAGCAGCTGGCAGGAACTCTGTCTCGGACCAGGAGCCCACCTGCTTCTCTTTGCCCCTCCCCTCAAGATTCTTGGTTGGCTTGACCCATACCATGTGCTCGGCTCCCCATCATTTCTCCATTTGTTTACCTTCCCTTCTTACCCTTCATTTCCCTGCTTTCCTTCTGCTTCCCTTTCCTTTATTTTTCACCAGTATTTTTCTTTACTATTCTTTTTTCGCTTTGTTTCTTTTCCTTCTCCCGATTTTTGTTCTTTGTAGTTATGAAATTTTTTTTCTTGGTATTGCTTACCTGTTTTTCCCACTCGCGTGTCCACTTATTATTTTGTTTGTTTCATTTTTCTTTTCCCACCAGAAAGGAGACAAGCACCCCGTCCGGGTGATTCAGCCACACTCCTGCCTCCTGCAGTCACACTGACTGGGAGAGGGTCACTGCCCGCTCCTTTACCACCCACCAGATCATCAATAGACAGTGGTCAACCTCTTCTCTGTGACATGAACAGCAAACAGAACTGCGCAAACGCTCAGAGTTTCCATCGCACTCAATTGGAGTCAGGTGGTGAGTGCCGAAGAAAGACCACGACAACACCGCGGTGCTTTAGAGACAACCAACCAAGAAATAAGATAAATAGATAAAAACTGGGGGGGAAATAAAACCCTCACAGCCACGGAGTCAATCCTGACTCTTAGAGACCCCAGAGGACGAAGGTAGACAGGAGATCACCTGCTACCAACCCTGACTTTGTAAAGCAGCATTCTAGATGGTAGCCGACTTTCACAGGCCGTCCATCTTTATAGGAGAAGGACGCTTCATCTTTCTCCCGTGGAGCAGGCAGTGGCGTCGAGCTGCTAATTCGGCGGTCCACAGACCAGCACGTAGCCCACTGCATCACCAGGGCTCCTTAGCCCGAGAAATAAGACAGAGTGGCTCAGACGGGTGACCGAAACGCAGATGGAAATGACCTTGTTCGGGGAGAAAAGGTACTAGATCTACCTGATGAACAACTCAAAAGAACAGGATTAAGACGCCATCAACTGACTGAGAAGAAGATGGACTAAAGCAAGGAAAACACATAAAAAACATCAGAAGAATTTAAGAAGCCACTGCAAGCATAAACTGACCAAATAAATGGAAAAAATTTAAGCTATATTTTAAAAAAGCAAGTAGAAATCCAGATAATTTATACTAAGATTCCAGAAATGGGTAAACTATTGAAAGGACAAAGAAAAGTAGAATTGGCTCAATGAAAGGCTGAACGCATAAGCTTGAAAGTTTTTTTTTTTTTTAATCTAAAATCGTGTGTGGCAGTCACTGATTGTGTCAATTTCAGCACTGGAGTGTAGGGGTGGAGTCTAGCTGTCAATCTGGAGATAGCCGATGAGATCTCTGTGTAGGCATAGCTTTCTCTTAGAATCCTGGGAAATCTTATGTGTTTATGAATTTGTTTCTCTAGTCTGCCCAGACTAACACACAGTTATTGCAAGGAAACTCCCCGACTATGATGAAAGAGAAGATATGCATTTAAGAAGCTGAACAAACCTCAAAAGAAAATTACCAAGACAGGGCTGAGCCCTGGTGGCACAGTGGTTGTGTGCGGGACTGCAGCCCACTGGGTTGGTGGTTCAAATCCAGCAGCAGTTCTCCAGGAGCAAGGCTGGGCCTCCTACTCCCTCCAGAGGGCAGCGATGCCAAAAAATTACCAAGACATATAATAACCAAAAGGCATATAATACAAAGCTGTCCAAAACCAAACACAAGAAAAGAATCTTAAGAACAGCTTGGGGAAAACAAAAGTCACCTACAAAGGAGAAGCAATAAGGAGAAGCTCTGACTTCTTGGCAGAGACCCTGCAGGCAAGAAGGCAATAAAATGACATATAGAAAATTCTGAAAGAAAGCAAATGGCCAAGAGTCATATACTCATTGCGGGGGGTGGGGTGGGGGGGATTGTCCTTCAAATACAATGACAAAATTAGGAGATTCTTAGGTAAACAGGAATTTGTGAAAAACACCAACTTTACCAGAAATTCTAAAGGGAGTTCTTCAGACAGCGAGCCAACTACAGACAGCAATCTGAGGTTAGCATGCATGATGTCACCTCATATCCCACCTCATGTGGGATTCAGCCTGTTCACCTTGGTTTGGCAGATGTGATACTTAATTTTTGCTGCCTTCAGTGAACCAGCTGTTAAAATGGCACTTGTAATCAGGTTTCTCTCCCAAGGTGGAAATCACAAATCTATATTCCTTCCTCTTTTGTAACCTTCATTGGTGCAACAACATATTCTAAGCCCCTGTAGTCATGTTCATTCTGTCAATAGGTACAAAAAATTAGATGGAACTGTGTTTGTGATATTTAGTCATTCATTTCATAAAGCTCATACTTTTTGTGAAATACTGCATTTTTATTTCCTTGAATTGGTTTACTTTAGTAAAGAGGACAATGTGACAAACAGCAGGAAGGGAGACACTGCCCTTCATTTCAGCTTTGAATCCCACAAGATATTCTTTTTTTTTTTAGGCATCACTGCCCTCTGGTGGGAGTGGGAGGCCCAGCCTTGCTGCTGCTGGATTTGAACCACCAAGCCAGTCAGCCGCAGTCCCGCACTCAACCACTATGCCACTCATAGTGGGGCTCAGCCCCACAAGATATTCTTATCGGTGAATTATACAATTCCTGAAAGTGTTCAAAGAGCTAAAAAAAATTATCAGAATAATTACTGTAAGCTCAGCAGAATCTGAAAGGAATTTTTCAAAGATGATCATAATGCATTCAGAGACGAGAAATCCCCTGTTTTTAATCTATCAAACTCAATGACTGCTGTCTAAATTGGCTTACCTTTGCAGAAATGGGATCCTACTCCCACAGTGAAAGGATGATTAAGGATAAATCACACAGTCAATGGTGCTCAGATAAAAGTGAAAAATATTGCAAGTGAGGATGCCAATCAAGAAGCCATATGGAAATATCCTCATAAAAGTTTTATTTTGGGGGGTCAGGGATTATTTAATATTCTTCATTTGTATTTTAAAACTCTTATAACATAATCTAGTTTTGTGTACCTCCTAGATTGTTCCTATTTAAATAGTAACGGTATGAAATAATAAGCTACCTTTCAGTATATCTTTTTTTAATATTTAAAATGGTCAAGGGGAACAAACCGGTTGTTCAATTATGTGACTCCCACAACTAGACGTCAACCCAGATATAGAACTACCCAAAATAAAACAACCCTACAAATTTGAAAGTAGAAAACCAGAGATATCAATCTGCAATGAAGATCATTCCAAAGTAAATAGGGGGAATGGTGCAGCCAGAGAATTCCAAAGGAAGAGGAAGTCAGATAGCCTTCAAGAATGAGAGAAGGGAGGGCAGCACCTATGTAATAGGATGGGGGGTGGCGAGGACGAGGGAGGCAAGGAGGACCCTCGTGTGGGAAGCACAGCCGGGAAGAGAGTGCGTGCGGACAAGTTCCCTACGTTCAAAGCTTAAGGAGTCTGGGAGGCCCGGGTTGCTGCGGAGGGAACCCCCACCTTAGTAGGTGACAGATGCGTCCCACTGGCATTCTCCTAAGTATGAGGCATTCCCCACAATGTCCCCTGTAACAGCGCTACTTGCAGGCACGTGACTGCAAGAAGGAAGATCCAAAGTCAACTGCTTGAAGACCACTTGCCGGAAGGCGGCCTGCCAATGAGAGCCATCAGACCCTGCTGCCTGCCCCAGCCCAAGCAGGGCCCACTCCACAGACTGTTGCCCTGAGAAAGAGCTTAGGGACGCGTGAGGTCAAGCCAGCTCAGAGATGACCAAGGTTAGGCTGCCATCTTGGCTCGAGAAACCGTGCATCTTGTTAGTGTGCACCTCCCTGTCACAGGCATGCCTCTAGCACCTCCCCTTCCGACTGCGTGCCTGCCCCTAGCTCCTCCCCCGCGTGGTACCTGCATGCCTCTAACACACCCCCTTTCTGCTTCATACATGCTTACCATGACTCGTACGGCTGAGGTTGTGTAAGCTTGTGGGAGAATACTGCCTCGTTCTGGTTCTGGTTGCCATGGGAGAGGTGAGCCTTTGCATGCCTTGTTTCATGTCTCTTCGATTTACCCCTTAACTACCCAATTGCCCCCTTTGAACCTATCTGGTTGTGGGGAGGCTGGTCTCCCCACACCCCAGGAAGAGTGCGAAAGTTAAAAGCAACAGAGCTAAATCCTGCTACTTGCAGTCTTGAAAAAATAATGATCCATGAGTAGCTGCCAGGATAGATATGGAAGCTGAGTGCGTGTGGAAGAGTGAGAACACACACACACACACACACACACGAATGCTGATGGCATGGTGAATTATACACTCTGGGCGGCTAATAGCGAGGTCAGTAGTCCCAAACCATCAGCAACTCTAAGGGAGAAAGAGGAGGCTTTTGGCTTTAGCCACTATTTAAAATCTCAGAAACCCACAGGGACAGTCTTACTCTGTCCCTTAGTCACTACGAGTCAAAGTCAACTCAGTGGCAGTGAACTTGGTTTTACTTTATGTCTATGTCTGTATATGATTGACAGAGGCTATTTGTACATGGGTACTTAGCTTTACTGTCACTATACTTACAGGTGTGTTAGAACACAAAGGGAAGTAAGGTCTGAATACTTTTTTGCACATAAACAAGAGAATGAGTCACTGGGACTAGGGACTGAGGACTACAGTCTTTTTTTGTGGGGGGGGGGGGCATCACTGCTCTCCGGTGGTGGGAGTAGGAGGCCCAGCCCCACTGCTGGAACTGAACCTCCGTCCCAGGGGGCCGCAGTCCCGCGCACAACCACTACAGCACCGGGGCTCAGCCTGAGGACTACAGTCTTGGAGGCCCCCAAGTTCAGCTGATATACTTACTAAAATCGACATCCTACTTTGGTGAGTCGTGACGGGGTCTAAAAATCATCTGAGCAGCCATGTAAGGTGCAACTATTGGCCTCTCCTCCTCCAGGAGAAAGAAAAGTGAAGTGATTCTAAGACATGTGGAAACTATTAGTTCCACTAAGAGAGCACACAAGTATCGGTATCTACAACCCCAAGACCTGAAGAACTAGATGGTGCCTGGCCACCACTACCCACTGCTCTCAGCAGAATCATATTAGAAGGTCCTGGATTGGCTGAGAGAAAGATGTCAGCCAATCCTCAAACTCTTGAAGGAGACCTGCTTGCTTATCATGTAGAGACTAGTCTAGGCCCCAAGATCATGGCCCTGGGTCACTCTCTGGTCTGGAATGGAACTCTCCCTTGCAGCTCCATGTTCGATCACACACTCGAAATCTCAGAATAATGAATCACTTGGGACCACGCAGGCAGTTTTTACCCAAGGTCAAAGTTCAGAAGGGTTGTGAAAGAAGGAGGAAGGGTGACAGAAAGCACCAGGAGAAGTCGGGATGGGTGATGTGACACTGGGGCCTGGGGGGCGGTGATTATAATGAACAAGATGAAATAGAAGGGGTGTGAGTCAAGTGCAAAACTGGCGGTCTGCTCTGTAAACCTTTCCCAGATCACAATAGGCAGTTAAAAAAGATAGTCTCATTGTTGAGACTCATCAAATTAATCATAATAACAGGAAGTCAACTTTTAAATGTATGGGGGGGGGTGCTACATTTTTCTCCCATTCTAAGCAGATCTTGTGTTGTGTCCACAGCCATAGCCAGGTACCATCTAGTTCTCTGGAACTCAGGCTAGAGAAGGCTGTGGTTCATGTGAAAACCCATGTATTTCAAAAAGACCCATGTATCCCAAACCTGCATGTTAGGCAATCCAGCCTTAAAGCCCATCTAGCAAAGAGGAGGAGAGCCACCTTGTTTCATTTGCCCCGTGTCTGGGATGACTGGCAGCTCCAAGACAGGAGAGATTGTTTTCAGCATCTCACAATGGACCAGACACTAAGCCAGGCTGTGGGGGGGTCTGGCCCCAGGCTCAGGCTCCACACCTGCCCCAGCAGGAGGGAAGTGGAAGGTCTGAGACCTCAGGATGGCCCAGACTTGCCTCCTTGAGCTGCACCGCCTCTCCAGAGCACCAGAGCCATAAATATGAATAGCGCTTTCAACAGGACCTGAGCCTGAGTCACGGCGTATTTATAGACGGCCTCCTTTCTTCTCCTCAGCTCTGCCAGGATTCATCAGGTTCACTTGGGGCTTGGAGGGTGACAACCTGTTTATCATCCAAGGTGCCCAAGCAGGCTGTTGGGACATCCTCCGGGAACGAGGTCTGGAGGCCTGCCCATCTTTAGACCTGACCTGACCCCCCCACACCAGAGTGAGGCAACTTTCCTACCCCAGTTGTTCTATCTTAGCTGAAACGCCCCGATGCCTGCCCCACTCCAACCACACAGGCACTCCGCAGCCTCACGGCCCAGGGTTAAATGAAATGCTGCTTCTTTCAGGAAGAACTCCCAGACTGCTCTGCGAAGTCCCAGCTTCCCCTTGCTCCGCTGTTCCAAGGGAGTCCAGCTCCTCGTTGTCCAGATCAACCAGCTAACTCGCAGTCACGTTTTCCTAGGGTTTTCCTTTGCCAAACAGCGTGCTAAGAGTTTCACATCACCTCTTTAATCCTCAGAAGAACTTTTTAAGTTGGGCGCTGTCCACTTGGTAGGTGACGTAAAGTCGTTTGCCCCAGACCACACAGTTAGTAAGTAGCAGTTGTCGTGTGGTGTCCACCCACAACAACCCCGCGTGACAGAGTCAGCTGTCCCTGTAGTAGAACACAGGTCAGACAGTCTTTACGGGAGCGGGCCACCAGACCCCTGCTCCTGGGGAGCTCCTGGGATTGGGCTGGGGGGGTATGTGTCTCTGTCCGCAGGGGAGCCATTGCTCCACCAGGCTCCTTAACTAAAGCTTTCCTTGTTTCCAGAGCCCAAGTGCTAGGGGACTTTGGGGACATTGCTTGAGAGCCCATGGACTTGTCAAATGGAGACTAGTGCCTACCCCTCCCAGCCAGGACTGAACGAAACTGTGCCCTGGACTGCTCATCTCGCCCTCCATCGAAAAGGAAACACAACCGCTGGATTGCTTGTTCTGAGCCTCCTGGGGCAAGTCAGCCAGGCCACATTTGGCTCCGGCATCAGGATTTGGACCCAGGCTGTTCTGGCCCTCACTGCCTCACCGCCCCTTCCTCCTGAGTGCCAGGTTTCAGGTGGCTGCTGACCTGGCTCTAAGAGACTCAAAACCCAGCTGGGGCGGGGTGAAGGTGGAGGGGGAGCAGACGGGGGCGGGGTGGGGGGGGAGGCGGTTGGAAAGGAGGTGGACTGCACAGAGACCTCCATCCACTGACCAGCCTCTCCCTCCAGGATCTATTTTGGAGGGGCCAAGCTGCCGGCAGCTGGAGCCCACAGGGTCAGTGCTGCGTGAACAGAGCCGTCCTGGGCCCAGATTGAGTGGCGGAGTTCTGACCCCCGGGAGTGCCGGTGATGGGGCTAGGGCAGCTACAGGCCCTGTGCAGTAAGAAGCTGCCTAGGGCATCGCTGTGGTTAGGAGGCTGTTCTAGAAGCCCCGAGCCACTGACTCCTGCCAAGTCGGCGTGTCCGAAGTCTGCATCCTTGGTCGGAGCACCCTGCTCCTCCCGGCTGCCCCAGGCCCTGTGCGGGAGCCTCCGGCCTGCAGTGTACGGAGTCAGATTTGCACCGGAGGCCTGGCTATGCCATTTCCTTGCCCGTCTGAACATGGACAAATGTTCCATGAAGTGGAGGCTATGATAATTAAGGGAGCCCTGACCCTCACTCCAGCCCCCAACACAGACTGGCCACTGTGAGAGCTGGGCAGTCCCCAAGCCCCCGCCCCCACCCTCACCCCCCCAGGTCTTACCCAGGACTGCACACCTGAAACTACGCCACACAAGGTTCTAGCCCTCTGTTCCCCCAGCCTGCTGCCCGGGCTCCTCTCTGCTCAAGTTTCCTGCTCCTCGGCTGCTCTCTCTGGTGTTCTTTCAGCCTCCCGGATGGATGGGCACTTCATGGCTGCTTCCTGTGGCCTGGCCCCTCTGAGCGCTCTTCTGGGCCCCTCCTGGCTCTCCACGTTCTCTTCAGCCTCTGGGTCTGCCAGGCCCCACCTGGGTCCACTGGCCCTCTCCCACCCCCTCTGCGCTCCCAGCTGTCTTGGCTCTTTGACACCTTGAGCTCACCCTCTTCTCTCCTGTCTCCCACTCACCACGCCTCCTTGAGCCAGGAGGGCACCCTTGGGACAGAGCAGGGCAAGAAGGTGGCCTTGGGCTAGCCCTTCTGACTGGCAAGGAGTTTCTCAGACCCAGGAGGATGGACCTGCCCCTGGGCCCAGACTCCTGGAAGAGCGTTTCCTCCTCTGAAAGGGCACTTGGGAGAGCTCTCCCCATAACCTGCAGCTGGACACGCCCCACCAAGCAGTGGACAAAGACCTCTCAGTTGCCTGGACCCCCAAGCTGCCCGTGTAATCTCACCTTGTTGGTCTGCTTTGCTTTTATTTTCAAAAGTACCAAGTCATTGAAATAACAAATCACTTTTATTGGGGGTTCTTTTCTTTTTTTCTTTTTTTTTTTGGGGGGGGGGCATCACTGCCCTCAGGTGGTGGGAGTAGGAGGCCCAGCCTTTGCTCCTGGGAGCTGGAATTGAACCTCCATTTCAGTGGGCTGCAGTCCCGCGCACAACCACTATGCCACTGGGGTTCAGCTTATTGGGGGTTCTTACAGCCCTTTTAGCAATCCATACATCCGTTGTGCCAAGCACTTTGTACATGTTGCCATCATCGTTTTCAAAACATTTTCTTTCTACTTGAGCTCTTGGTATCAGCTCCTCATTTTTCCCTCTCTCCCACCCTCATGAATCCTTGATAAATCATAAATTATTATTGTTTGTATCTTACACTGTCCGCTGTCTCCCTCCCTCCATGTTTCTGGGGTTTGTCAGTCTGGGGTGTTATATGTCCATCATTGGGATCGATTCTCCCTTTCTCTCCCCACTCTCCCCCACCCTCATAGTATCGCTACTCCCATTACTGGCCCTGAGGGGGCTATCTCTCCTGGACCCCGTGTGTCCAGAGCTCTTATCTGTGCCAATGGACACGCTCCGGTCTAGCTGGACTTGTAAGGTGGAACTGGGGTCATGATCATGAGGGGGGCAGGGGGGGCATTGAAGAACAGTGTCTGCGTACTAGGAGAGCATTTTGAGAAGGTTAGTCAAAGCCACAGCAGGAAAACGCACGCAGGGATGGGGGGGATGGAGAGTTCATAACGCTGCCGACAAGAACAAAGGACACGTCCTGCGCTGACTGTGATGCTGATCACTGTCTAACTTCCCTTCATACGATGTAGTCTAGTACATGTGCATGACATGCCAATGAGGCTGGAAAAGGAAGGGGGGAAGAAGGGAAACCGGTGAACTTGAGCAGCGAGTCTCCTTCCCCATCCCTCCAGGCTCGGCTGTCTGCCTCTTCTCACACGGGGGCAGGACGATCTCCAGGGGAGATCGTCAGGCAGCCTCCTGAGAGTCCTGCCCAGCTCCTTCTGACGTCATTTCTTGACCTTCGAAAGCCCTGTCCACGGCACCCATTTCTCCACAGTTCACAAGGTGGAAAAGATGGCATCAGCCTGGTTCAGATCCCAGGGCCGCCAGCATGGATTCCGTGACGGGTCTCCTTCAGGGACTGGTCAAGGTGTCCTGACCTTGATATCAGGAACTTAGGATGAGAACGACAACGCTTCTTCCTTGTTATGAGCTTTTAATTCAACCGTTCCACAAACTTTTTTTTTAAATAAATCATTGTATTGGGCGCTCTTACAGCTCTTATAACGTTCCCTTCATCCAGCGTATCAAGCATATTTGTGCACATGTTGCCATCATCACTTTCGAAACATTTTCTACTTGACCCCTTGGTATCAGCTCCTCATGTTATCCCCCCACCTCTGTGACCACACACTTTCGAAGTCCCCTCAGATTTTGAAGTAGAAAACAACCAGACGACACCACTGTCGATGCCTGACAACCTATTCTGGTCTCACTTCATGTTGGTGTTCCGTATGGAAAGATTTGTGCCATATTTTTTTCATCAGAAGAATATTTCCATATATGTGCATGTATCTATTTTTGCATGAGAAGTTGGAAAGCTTATCTTTTTTGTTGTTGCATTTTTTTAAGGCATCACTGCCCTTGATGGTGGGAGTATGTTGTTGCATTTTTAGTAAGCCCCCCCCCCACCCAGCATAATGTATTTGTAGAAAAGTGCACAATTCATAAGGGTCCAGTTGGGGTGCTTTCACAAAGTCAGTGTGGGTGACCTAGACACTGAAAGGAAGCATGGGGGTCCCAGAGGAGGAGCTGCACGACCACCCGTGCTCCTGGGACCCTTCATCTGCCCCTCCCCGGTCCCCTACTGCTACCACCAAGGGAAGCCCCAGCTTTTTCTAACACCTGATGTGAGGTTTTTTTGTTTTTAACCTGATAGAAACAGAATCACATGGTGTGTATGTACCCTTTTGCCCAACCCTCTGCTGATGAGCTTCATCCGTGGTCCTGCCTACTCATCCTCGCTGTGGTATCCAATGTCACTCTTTTGTTCCGCTAATAGGTGTTTGATTGGGCTCCAATGTTGCCCACAAAATGTATTGGAAGAAAAAAGTATGTATCAGAAGAGCTGCTTGACTAAGTCGGTGACCTCCTGGCTCAGCCAGCCTGTAGGGTGAAGGAGTCCTGCCTGTCACGTCATCGGGCTTTTCGGGTTCTGAACCTCTGCAGAAGCAACCTCTGCCAGGAGTTGCTGGAGAGCAGCGAGTACAGCGCTTCTCAACCTGTGGGGCCTGACCCCTTTGGGGGTCGAACGGCCCTTTCACAGGGGTCACCTAATACATCATGCGTATCAGATATTTACAGGACGATTAAGAACAGTAGCAAAATGACCATGATGAAGTAGCCACACAAATAATGTGGTTGGGGGTCACACAACATGCAGCTGTGGATGAAAGGGTTGAGGCAGCAGGAAGGCTGAGAACCGCTGTGTTATTATATTCAAACCACTCGTCGGTCTGTCGGGGGCCCAGTGCTTAGCGAGTGTCACCAGGGTGTCTGTGAATAGATCCTTGTAACTATTTCAGGGGGCTGGCTGCCAGTTCGGGGCTTTTGTCTTTTTCTGTTTGTTTATTTTTGTCTAAGACAGATTCCACGTTGATTTTATCAATTGCATCCTCCTGCCTCAAGATCAACAGTGGTAGCAAAATCCACTTCCCCAGTCCATCACTAACTCTGGCTATTATCCATCCCTCTTTGAAAATTCTGTCAATCTAACATAAAAAAAATCAGATTTTATTGTGGTGCTAAATGTACCTGCCTTTCTGGGTGGGCAGAGAGAAACAGTTTTTGTTGATTTTTGTCCCTCCTTATAAGTGAGCCCTTTCCACATGTGCAAAACGGTGAACGTGCTTGTGCAATCATTCTCATACTCCTTGCCCAAAAGGCTCATCCCTCATTAACATGACCTCACTGCCCACTAAGGTGTCTTGTTAACCTTCTGGGTTGCTGTTATCACTGAGATTCCATTTAGTTTTCAAATGAGCATAATACCCAAGAGGACTTAAAAAAAAAAAAAAACTAGTTTAGCTGCACTATTGTTTGGCCTTCACAGGATATTGTGGGCTTAGTTTGTTTTTTTTTTTTCCCTGCATCACTGCCCTGGTGGGAGTAGGAAGCCCAGCCTTGCTCCTGGAGAGCTGCTGCTGGATTCGAACCTTGTGGGCCGCAGTCCCGCACACAACCACTGGGCCAGCAGGGCTCAGCTTGGCTTAGTTTTTAAAGATGATTGTTTCAGGAGTTCACTCAGTTCCTGCAGCTCCAGAAAGCCTATATTCTCTGAGAATTTAAATTCTTCTCTGCACTTTTGGCCTTTTGATCAGGATTGATCGAAGCACTGATCACAATGCTCAGAAACAGTAGCAGGGCACTATCCCGTTCTGGTCTCCTGGCAAAAGAGAGAGTCATTCACGGAGGTAACTCGCATGCTTTTTAATCTTGAACACATTACGAATATTGACGCTCCATCATCACATGTTTTTCTAATGTTTCCTTCCAGCTGGTTGCTTATCTTTGAGCTTTGTCCATGGAGCGAGTGCCAGTTTAAATATAGTTTGTTTTCCTCCTGGCCCCTGTTGATGATCTGAATAGTCCCCAGGGTGTGTGTGACAGCCTCACCATCAAGCTGCTGAGGGTGGGTGTGTGGCTAGACCCCAAGGCTGTCTCTGCAGTACCAGCAAAGGGGCATGCAGGTGAGCGCCGTGCCCCTGGGCTTTGAGTTTGCCACGCAGCTCCCTCCGGTCTTGTTTCCAGGGTTCCCTCGTGCTGCTCCGGGCCCCACGCGCTCTCAGTGAAAAAAAGTTCTCACTCATCCCAGCCCAGGCACCACGGTGGGCCTCAAGGAGTGGCCAGGGCCAGCATTGAGGGGCCATCTCTCTCTCTCTCTCTCTCTCTCTCTCTCTCCCTTCGAACTGCCTCTTTGGGTTTTGGACCCTGTAAATCCTTGTGGGAGTAGTCGCCTCACTCTGCTCCAGCAGACCATCTAGTGGGTTCAAACATCTGACCTGGGAGGCAGCGGCTCAGTACATAGGCCACCGTGCCCCCAGGGCTCTTTATTGATGGAGCCCAGAGAGAGGGTCAGTTGAAGAGCAAGAGCTGGGCAGCTCCACTCCGAATTCAGAGAGACCACGTCCTACCCGTGTGATGTGCGGACAGTGACCTCAGCTCCAGGTGCCCCAGGTGCCTGTTCCGTACAATGGGAATGGCGGTGGGACTGAGACGGTGTGAGACACTTGCGCAGGACGTTGATCACAGCCTCCACAACCGTCCCCAGTAGTTCTTGCCTCCTCTCCGTGTAACCCACAGACTCCTGGGACATCGCCGTGGGGGACTCTGGGGGCTCACCCTGAAGGAAGCCAGCCGCCCTGTTCTGAGGACCCTCAAGAAGTCGCATGCAGAGAGAGGCAGTTGCTAGTCCACGGAGATTGTAACAAACGTGGAAGGCAGTCATAAACACTTGTGACGAGCCGCTAAGTTTTGGAGTACTCAATTATGTAGTCACAGATAACTAGTACACCGGGGGCGGGGGGAGGCATCCACAATAACTGTTCAATTGATGTTAGTCAATAGTATTCCCTCAATAATGATAATATTTATGACCCTGTTTGCCGAGTGTCACCCTGGGCCGCAGCCAGGAAAACAGCTCCCCTCTCAGTTTTCAGAGAGGGGCAGTGTGCCAGGGCTGGAGAGCTTGGGGCTAGAACAGCCCGGGGGGGGGGGGGGGGGGGACGTGAATCTAAAAGGCATGGCCGGGAAGCTGATTCTAACTCGCAGTTGACTCTATAAGGTGCCCAGGGCAGGCAGTCTTTGCCAAAGCAGGCTGCCACGGAGTTCTCCTGTGGAGCTGCTGGAAGCTTCTGGCCACCGATCTATACCACGTGACCCCCAGTGCACCTTCCTGACCCTTCCTGATGCTGATTTTACAGACAGGCACCTGAGGCACAGAGAAGTGACGCCACCTGCCCAGGCAGCGCAGGTGCTGCGTGGACGAGCCGGGAGTGGGAGTCAGAACCCTTCCTCCCCAGGCCGCGTGTCCCAGGGAGCTGTCTCGTGTAGAAGGAGAAGACTCATGGGTCTCCTGGTCTAGGGACTGAGTGGTGAGGCCCAGGATGCTCTGCCCCCTTTCTGTGGCCCGTGGCTTTGCCCTGCCACCCTGGAGCACTATGTCCTGACCCTGACCTCATTGATCCACCTCTGGATCAAATGACCCTGCGGTGGGACCCTGTGATCCGGGATGATTCCTCCAGGAGGATGGTGAGAGTCCGTGACAGGACTCTCACGCTGTCGCCAAAGCAGCGCTCCGACCCTCCCTCCTGGGAGTGCTCCAGGAGCCGCAGAGGCTCTGGGGGAAATTCAGAGGGGGAGGCTGGAGGAGCCCCTCCCAGTGGGAAAGGCACTGGGGGAGAGGACAAGCTCAGAGTAGGTACCAACACGGCGCCTCACAAGGCCCAGCCAAGCAGTGTGAGAGGGGGAGAGGGAGGAGTTAGAATGGACTCGATGACAGTTTTGTTGTTGTCTGGGAAGCTGGGTTTGGTTGATGTGGGTGGGTTCATTACACTTTTGTGTGTTCGACACCTGAATTAATAACAGTTAAAAATAAGTCAAAGAGGTGACTTATAGAGGGGAAGTCCATCAAAGGAGCCCTGGGTCCAGAGAAGCCTCTGAAATCTCCCATCTGTCTCCTCACCCACCAGCACCAAAGCTTTCCAGTCTCTTCCAATAACCGTAGTGAAGTTGGGGTGTCATTTCCTCACAGGCTGGTGGACGTGGGCCCGGGGTTTGGCCCTCTCTGAGTCACTGGCCTGCCACTCAGCTGCAAAGCAGGTCAAATAGCGGCCACTGTCCTGTTGGACTGTTGTGAAGACTGACCAAGGGGACATCAGGGGCTCAGCACAGGGCGTGACACTGAGTCAGCCTCAAGAACCGGGTCGGAGGGAAGAGCACAGGGTTTCGGAGTCAGACTCCCTTGGATGTGAACCTTGGCTTGACTCGGCCCCTGCCACTCGGGGCTGGGTGACAGTGGCCAAGCCAATTAACTCTGCGAACGGCGTTTCCTCCTGGGAAAAATGAGGATCCTCATGTACCTCCCTGAGATCAAATGACGAGAGGTGTTTTGATGCCCAGCCTGGCCCCTGTGGAATTCCCCTTCCTCACCCCTTGACTTTCAGCAGGGCTGGCCTGGCCAACTCCGGGCTGGCCCGGATCCCACTGTCCGTCAGCTGGCCTCTGCACCTGGACTGCCGGGTGTGACTGGAGAAAACCAACAGCATGGCGCGGATGTTTCCTTGTACACCACAGCGCCAGACTGGGGCCTACCAGGGAGCCTCCTCTGCCTGCGAGGGCCCTTCGACGGTCCCCAGGTGCATTCTCCCACTCTCCTGACTCACCAGTCCACGTTTTCCCCACCACCCTCTCTGTGGCCGGCCTTAACCTCAAAAGGTGGCCTCGATTTCTCGGGACAGAAGTCAGCAGAGAGGAGGGCCACCTCCCAACGCCATCAATCCTCATCTCCGTTCACTCCTCTCTCTGTCCTCTGAGCTCAGAGAGTGGAGACTCCCTCCTCTGCCCCAAGGCTCTGTCTGGAGCATGCTCCCCAGCTTTCCTCCTCCTCTTTCAGGACTCTCTCCACGCCCTCCACTGTCTCAGCCAAACAACGTGCCCAGAGACTTTAATTGCTTGCAGGCCTGCCCCGCCCTCTTATTTGATGCAGTCGTTCTCCCCATTCATTTTAGAAACATTCGCTGATTGCCTACTGGGTGCCAGGCACCGAGGTTGCTGAAATGAACAGCAGCCGGCACACACAAGGAGGTCTCCACAGCCCAGAGTCAGTGAGACCCAACTGTGGTACTAGGCCTGATGGAGAGATTGCCCGGGGGTGTGGGGAGGGTGATGGGAACAGGGCGGGGTGGGGGGAGCGGGGTGGGGGTCCTCTGTTATGCACCCGGGTGAAGGGTGGCCCTGTTCACCCCAGCAGGGAAAGTAAAAGGAAGGGCACGGTGAGAGCAAGATGGCGATGGGATCTGGTGGGCTTGATGTGCTGTTGGAACACCCCGGGGGGACCGCAGACAAACTGGTCGCTTAGGAGGGAGGATCAGAATGGGAAATTGAGATTTTAGAATTGTTGGTATCTAAGAGGTGGGCTCATGAATATGTACATTGTGTTAGAGACACACACCTGTGTATAAGAAAGAGCCTTAGGGCTGAGCCCCGGTGGCATAGTGGTTGTGCGCGGGACTGCGGTCCACTGGGACGGAGGTTCAATTCCAGCAGTGGGGCTGGGCCTCCTACTCCCACCGCCGGAGAGCAGTGATGTCCCCCCCCCCAAAAAAAGAGCTTTATGGGGAAAATAATCTATAAAGTATTAAGGGTTCGTGAGGGAGGATAGGTGGGGAGAAAGGGGAAAGAAATGAGGAGCTGATAGCAGAGGCTCACATGGGAAGAGAATGCTGTGCAAATGATGATGGCGGCAAGGGTGCAAATGTGCTTGACAACATTGGAGGAATGGATGGATTCTGGTAGATGTAAGAGTCCCTAATAAAAGTATTTTTAAAAAAGAACTTTATATACAAGAACAATTGAATATTAAGAAAACATCCCGGCCCAGTCTAGAAGTCCAGTATGAGCCCATATGTCTGATACCAATCTATAAATTCCTCTTCAGACTCACCAAACTGCATGCAATGATGCCTAATACAGGACTGTCACAGGCCAGTGGGTGGGAAGTCTTGTGGATCCAGTGGCAGTGTAAGCATCTCAGCGCTGGCATGGGTTTCTCTGTGGCTTCTCCAGCTCCCAGGCTCTGGCTGACATCCGCCCGGGTCTGTGTGGCATAGCAGCTGCAATGTCTCCCAGGGAGTCAGCATGTGTCCCACTTCCAGCAAGATATTTATCTCCTTAGCACCTCTAAATGAGGTCATCAAGCTGATTGACAGGCTTACCTCCAGCCCTTCCCTCTGAATCCTCGAATTGACAACAGGTGATGTAACGACCACATTTACCTATACACACACAGACTGGCTTCAGCTGCAATGGAATCCTCTCACTCTGGTGACATTTGTCGTTTCGTGGGGTAAGCTGAGGCTGAATGAACCGGCATTGATGACCGTGCTCCTCTCTCCCATCCTCAGCGTCTCGATCTCTTCCTTGGGCTTGTCCACATCCACGATTGCAGGGCGGTGGCTTCCCCATCCTCTCGCAACTTCATTCAACAGTAAGAACAAGGTCTTCTCCTTCCTGGAGCATAGCGCTGCGCAGTGCCCGATCAAGGCTGGGGATTTGTGAGCCAGGTAGCAGGGCTGCCCTCTTCTCCATCCCCACCCTCCTCCGACCCCTGGCAGCCGAGAGGTGCGAGACGTGGGCTCCTGAATCAAGCCTACCTGCACTGGTCTCCTGCAGCTGCCTCTTGCTAGCTCTGACCAAAGACGCGTTATTTGACCTTTCCCCATCCCTGGCATGAGGATAAGAAAGGTTGTTGCTTGTTGAGAGGAGGAAAGGAAGTATGGAGTTGCGGTGCATTGAAGGGTAGATGCGTACAGAGCACTCAGCAGAGCGCATGGCATGCGGTAAGTACGCCGCACAAATTAGGCAGCGATGTGGGGTGTTCGAAGGGGGTTGCACAGGATGGGATGCAAAGGACAGTGAATCTGTGGGACACCTGAGCACATGGATGGACTGGAAGACCTGCTGAGTAAAGTAAGTCACCCATAGAAAGACAAGATTCTGCCAGTCAAGAAGAAGGGTTCATACTAAAAGGCACGTTCTTTCATGGATAGGTCCCGGGGATGGGAGAGGTAAACTCTCAGCGGCCCTATAGGCCTGGGGCCAAGTGCCGCGGGGGTTTTCCAAAATGGTAACCTCATGGGACTAGAAAGCCTCGTTCTTCACCCAGGGAGCAGCTGGTGGCTTTGAACGGCTGAGCTTGCAGGTAGCAGCCAGTGAGGAATCCCTAGGACACCTGGGCTCCTTCACGAGTGGTCCAGAGGGTAAAGGATTAACTAACGATCACGTATTAACATATCTCTAATTTGAGTGAAGGAGAGATCCCCTTGTGAAGATTCCAATCAATGACATGAAACAATCTGTGTATGACTTGCCGATGGGAAAACCCGTTTTCTCTGGAACCAAGCATCCAATTTATCATAAAAATTAAATAACAGTTGAAGCTCTCCTGCTCTTTGTCTTCCGGGTCTTCTCCTCCTTGTCTCCCTCCTGTGGCCTCCTCCCCAAGGTGGGATTCTCTACTGTTGCTAGTCACAGGCCTGGCCTACCTCACGGCTTTCGTCCTAAATCTACTCAGGCCTGAGGGGTCCACTCTCCTCTTGCACCTCTTTCTAGAGACGCCTCCCCTGGCCCGTGGCCTGTTAGGGTCATCCTGATGCTTGATGCTCCTGCTCCTGAACTTACCCCACCCTCCGGCCTCAGCGCAGGGACTCCCTTTGCAGGACAGGTGACCCTAAAAGCAGCCCTTGGGGTGGCTTTCCTGTGCTTCCCCTTCCAACCCGGACACACTATGAGAAGTGACAGCTGCAACTGTCCGTTAGTAATCGGGACGTGGTAGACACAACACAAATCACAAAGCACGGGAAGTCACCAAAGACAAGATAAAATGCTTGACGGCCACCCAGCAGGGAAGCAAGTAGCCCACGTGCAAGAAGCACACCAGCCGGTGTGATCGTGACGTGTAACAGGCATCACAAGAGTCAGAACAAATGAAAGCACATTGTTGAGGACCAGAGGGTCGGGGCGGAGACACAAGCCCCTCTGTAGACAATGGCACATTCCCCACAGAGGACTCACAGGGTCAGGATGAGTGAATCAGGGTGCAGAAGAGCACTGATGGATCACACCATATACCTCTGGTTCCTTGAGGCTCCCTCTCCCCTCCTCCCGCACTATCATGACCCCAGGGCTGCTTCCCACTCTGCACTGGACATAAACGTGTACACAGCTATAGATAAGAGATAAAGCTCACCACACACAGAACCCAGGAACAGGAATGGGGGTAGCGCTACCAAAAGGGTAGGGGGAAGGGGGAGAGAACAGAGGAGCAAGGGGAAACTAATCTCAATGAATGGCACATAGCCACACACCCCCTCCAGGGGGAAGAATAAAAGAAACCAGAGGGGAAGAGAGACAGCAGGAGGTGTGAGATGTGAAAATAATAACAATTTATAATCTGTCAAGGGGCCACGAGGTGGGCAGGGGGAGAAGAGAGGAGCGGATCCCAAGGGCTCAATAGAAAGTAAATGTCTAGAAAAGAATGATGGCGGTATATGTACAAATATGTCTGATACAATTAATGTATGGATTGTAACAAGAGTTGTAAGAGCTCCCAATAAAATGATCTTTTAATAAAAATAAATAAAATGCTTGAAGATCAAAAATCTAAGCATTTGTGAACTGGTATGGACTTGTTCTGGCCAGTTTGAATCAGCCAGTCACATGGACGAGTCTGCTGAGAAAGGCAAACTGAAGGGGCAGGCGATTGCATTTATCATCAAAAAGAACACTTCGAGATCTATTCTGAGATACACACTGCTGTCAGTGATAGACGACCATCCCTATGCCTACAAGGAAGACCAGCTAATACTGCTATTCAAATTTTTGCACTAACCAAAATTACCAAAAGTGAAGGAAATGAAGATTTTCGCGAACTTTTGCTGTCTGAAATGGATCAAAGTTGCAATCAAGAAGATGCACGGATAATTACAAGTGACTGGACTTGAAAGCTGGGAACAGAGAAGAAGCAGTGGCTGGGAAACGTGACCTTGACGAGTGGAATGAAGCCAGAGGTTGCCCGAGAGAATTCTTCAAGACTAATGACGTATTAACCAGAATTTTTTCCAGCAATATCAAAGATGCACACGAACCTCGCCAAATGGATTGTACAGAGATGCAATCAACTACGTGTCAAGGCGTGAGGGAGAAGCGTTACATTATTGGTTAAAACAAAATAAAAAACCTGACTGCAGAGCCGACCATCAAGCATGGTCAAGTTGAAGCTAGAGAACAGCAGAGTGCGTCCGTGAGAGTCATGGTGGGACCTCAAGGACACTCTGGCGGAATTCGGAGACCATCGAAGAACAGACTGGACAAAATAAAAACAAACGGCCGAAGACCAGCAGAGTTTATAGGATGCCATGAAGAACATCAAACACGAAGCAGGTAAGAGGTTACTAAAAAGACCCCAAAATGAAGACCAGAAAGAAGGGTATTAAAAAGCCCAGAAAACAAATGTCAGAAGAAAGAGACTTTGAAAATGTATCAAATGAGAGGACTAGGTGACACCAGCCCCAGAGTGGAACTGGTGGCCAAAGAATGGGAGGGTCAGCTAAGAGTCTGGAGACTGCATGGGAGGACGGGGTTGAAAGAGTGGCAGGGGGTTCCCAGGATCTCCAACAAAATGCTGTGCTCAGGGTTCAGGCAGACGGATGGGCTCAGAAAGGCAGACCCTACACACACACACACACACACACACACACACACACACAACTGCCCCGGACTCCAAAGTGGAGGAAGAGTCTATTTAGGTCAGGGGGTCTTTCTCGTGACCTTGAGCCCCAGTGCCTGTGAACTCCTTGAATTCCAGAGGTTCACAAGATGGGTCTCAGCCTGGGGTGGGGGGAAACCCATTTCTAGAGGGAACTTTGGGTACCCATCCTTCCCGCAAGCCTGCCTCTGAACAGGCTGTTCTTGTTTACGACCCCCCTTCTGGGGAGCCGCGATTGCTCACCCCCACGTGCGATGTCAGGCTGCGAGTTCCAAGGCTGGTGGAAACCCAAGCCTTGCCGGCAGCCGCCTGGCACAAGAATGCTCAGCTGGTCCCTCCCGGGCTCATGTGACCGGAGTGCAGCTATAAATATCAAAGGGGCCTCACCCAGAGCCAGAATTCAAGCACCGGGAGAAGGCGGCCCAGAGGTTCCGAGGGGGTGTTTTGTGAAGAAGGGAAGAGCCCCAGGTCTGCCCAGAGTCGGCCCAGGTGGAAAAGGCAACCGGGTGAGCCGGCATCGTCAGAGAAGATGGATTATAAACCCAGCCTGATCCAGGATGGGAACCCAATGGAAAACCTGGAGAAGCAGCTGATCTGCCCCATCTGCCTGGAGATGTTTACCAAGCCGGTGGTCATCCTGCCATGCCAACACAACCTCTGCCGGAAGTGTGCCAATGACATCTTCCAGGTCAGTGCCGGGCATGGCCTCGTGCTGGGCCCCCAGGGGCTCTTGGGCTTCTCCATGAGGAAACTCCTTCCCTAGCCCAGGACCTTTCCAAACTGGGACAGACCCTGTTCCCTCCAAAGCGAGCTCCCCAGCAGAGGGTTCCGGACACAGCTGAGGGGCTGGGGCAGCTATGGCATCTGGAGTCCTTCTCCAGGACACGTTTCCCCTCTCCATGGGGCCCGCAGCTCCCCACCTTTGTCTGAGCCCCGCAGCAGCCTCTCCAGTCAAGGGTCAAATGCCCCCAGCGATAAGAAGTGGGGGAGGCAAGCTGAGAGGAGAGAGAAACCAGACCCTTGGGGCTGGAGCCAGCTCCACAGCAACAGGGGCCCAGAGCCCAGGAGGGGGGTGGGGAGGGACTGGGCAGGAGCGGCCTCTTCCTTTTGAAGGCTGGCCTCGATAATCTGGAGGGAGGGGGCAGAGAGGGGCATGGGAGCGGGTGTCCTGGCAGAGAGGAGGACTCAAGTTGTCCCTGGAGCACTTTCTAAAATGCTCCCTCTTTGTTTGATGGGCAGCCGAGGAGCATCATGCTGGGCTTGCAGGTGTCCTCAAACTTTTTAAACAGGGGGCCAGTTCACTGTCCCTCAGACTATTGGAGGGCCGGACTATAGTTTAAAAAACAACAACAAAAACAACTATGAGCAAATTCACTGCGGGCCCGGGATGAGTCGGCTGCTAAGCAGGACAGCGGCAGCAGCAAAAACACCCGGTGGGCCGGATAAATGTCCTCGGCGAGCCGCATGTGGCCCGCGGGCCGTAGTTTGAGGACCCCAGGTTAGAGAGAGAAGGTGGTTTACTCACAGGTGGTTTACTCAGCAAGTCAGTGTGACCTGAGCCCAAGGCAGGGGCACACCTGATGCCCTTATCGCTGCTCAGTGTTTCGTGGGTGCTTCCCAGTCTCAGAACGGGGCGCTCCAAGCAAAGCGAGCAGGGTTGGGGTAGGCAGGGATGGGGAAGGTCAGGAGATCTGGGGACAAGTCCCCCAGGTGCCCTCTCTGCCTTTTGCCACCCGCAGGCGGCAAATCCTTACTGGACCAACCGGGGAGGCTCGGTGTCCATGTCTGGAGGCCGTTTCCGCTGCCCCTCCTGCCGCCACGAGGTGATCATGGACCGTCATGGTGTGTACGGCCTGCAGAGGAACCTGCTGGTGGAGAACATCATCGACATCTATAAGCAGGAGTGCTCCAGGTCAGGTCATCCCCCTCTCAGGCCCTTCCCCTCTCCCGGCGCTCAAGAACCAGCCCTTCAGTGGGGTCCCCCCAGTCCCGCTAGCCTGGCTCTCAGCGTCCCTCGGGTGAGGAGGAGCCCAGGCATCGGGGCACCCTTCTGGGAGATGCTGAGAGAGAAGTCACCCCACCCCACCCCTGGTTCTGTATCACAAAATCTGTGGCTATGCAGGCAGGGCAGGTGCAGTGTCCTGGCCCCTGAGGGGTTTCTGGGGACCTCACGATTTCTGGTTTAGCCCTGGCTTTTATGAGCCGCATTTCACAGTAGAGGAAGCTGGGGTTCAGAGAGGAAAAGTCACTCGAGGTTTTACAACTGGGAAAGAGACCATCAGGAGCACACATTGGGGCTGGAGCTGGGAGCGTCTTCCCGTTTACAAAACAACAGCTCAGCCTCAGGTGGAATCAGGGAGGGTGGAAGCTACTCCTTGAAGGTCTTTACCATCAGGATAGCTCAGAGAGATCCCCAGGTACTTGGCCCCTTAGCAGCTAGGGTCCCAACCTTTCCCAGACACCGGCCAGGGCGGTGAGAAAGAGGCCTGGCCCGGGGACTGCATGTGCAGCCCGAGACTCCTCCTGTGGCACGGGGGAAGGCGCGGGCTTCCGGGTCTTCTTTCCCCGTCTGCAAAGGTCTGGGACTGTGGCACGGATTGGGATGAGAAATGCTAAAAGTATCATCATTTTAAAGCAGCCACACTGGGTGCCCTGGCGTCACAGTGGGTCGGCGTTTGCTGCGGACTCAGAGCTTGGTGCTTGGATCCCCATTTGAGGGGGGGCAGGGTGGTAGTTAGCTTCCTCCACGAGTTAGTGGGGTCTTTCGACTGTCCCATGCCGTCACAGGGAGCCAGCATTGACCTGAGGGCAGCGTGCTGGGCTTCCAGTCTTTAATGGTTGGGCCCTGTCCTCCCTGTTTGCCGAGCACCAACCCATGGAGTCACCCTCCTAATCCTACGAGGTATTCACACCCCCGTTTTACGGTGAGGAAACGAGGTGAGGAAACAAGGCTCTGAGAAGGACAGAGGTTTGGCGTGCTCGGTCCGGTGGATTCCCCAGTGGATGGTCCTCACCACGGAGCTAGATTGCTTCTTTCTGGATACCTGCTACCTTCCCACTGCCACCCAGTCTCTCCGCACTCACAGCCCCCCTGGAGGGCAGCGTGGCACTGCTCCTTGTGGCTCTTCCCTGGAGCAGCCTCATCTTTCTCCCGAAGGGGGCTTCTTGGGTTAGAACCACGAACCTTGAGGCTCGCAGTCCACCCGGGCTCCTTCTCTTGTTGACCGAGCTCAACGGTCCCGTCAGGAGAGTGTGCGGCTGACCCTGAGAATAATAATAAAACCAACTTCCCGCCAACATAGGGACCTGCCCGGTGTCCACCTGGGAAGAGGACCAGTGGCTGAGCCTCTGCAGACCTTCCCACTGAGTGGCAAGGGTTGCCGCTCTGCCCGTAGGCCTGTTCTGAGCCAGGGACCATGAACTCATTCCAGATGCCTCCCGCAGCCATCGCAGCAACTCTGGGAGGAAACCCAGGCTCAGGGCGAAGTCACTTGGCTGGGGGCACACGGCTTAAAGTGACAAAACAGTCCAGACGCCAAAGCACAGGCTCAGGAACTTAGGTGTCTGGGAGAGTGGGGTACAAGGCCCCAGACTCACAGGCTCTGTGTCTCTCTCAGCACCCTCTGTCACCCCAGAGCTGCCTTCCCAGAGGCTGGAGGCAGGTGGGCAAGGGGGACCCTGATAAAGAGGCTTAAATCTGGTCTTTCTCAGTCATGTAAGGGCATAAGCAACCATGCAAGGCAACGATACTGCTGGGGGAGGGGCGGGACAACGTGACAGGTGCAGAAAGGAGTTGGCGCTACCTGGGGAAGTGAGAGATAGATAGACCCCCTCTCCCCCCCCCCCTTGGACTTGACAATGGCCCAAGGACAGTCAGGGGAAGGGGCAAGACCTCCTGAGATGGGCTTGGAAGGGGAGAAAGGGGAGGGACTCTGGAGCCCAGGAGGAACCCTGCCCTGTGCTGCTTTGCTGAGCAGCTGTGGGTCACCCCACTTGACTTGTGTGACAGACACATGCTTCCTCCCCTGAGTCTTGGGGCGCCCAGACCGGGTGCTTATTGATTCCGTCTTTCCACCCATAGTTAGGGACCCTCCGCCACTAGGCCCGACACTGTCCATTGCAGGAGAAAAAGGCACCTTCCCCCACCTTCACCCAGTCCGGTGACAGAAACATATGATTACAAGAAGCCACAATCAGAAAGCGCTGAACTCTGAGCCTGGGAACAGGGAGCAAGGGGGGCTATAATTAGCACAAGTGCTCTCCAGCCACCCAGCCCTGACGTGCTGGGTGACCTTGGACAAATCAACTCACCTCCCTGGGCCCCCGCTTCCCTCTTCTCTCAAAGGTCCCCAGAACCGACTCTGGGATTCCCCAACCTTTCCTGTGTCCCCGCTATGGGGCTGGCTGGGGGCTGTGTTCTCAGAGGTGGGGATGGCCTTGGTGTCATTGGCATCTCTGGTTCTGAGTCCCCAGAGGGAGAAAAGAACAAGTGTGGTCCCAGGGGCCCCAGCCAGGCCCCTCTGACAGAGGTTGGGAAAGGAGGTGGGCACTGGGACACCCCTCCTCACTCCCCTGGGCTGACGGATGCTCTTCCCTTTAGCCGACCCCTGCAGAAGGGCAGTTACCCCATGTGCAAGGAACACGAGGATGAGAAAATCAACATCTACTGCCTCACCTGCGAGGTCCCCACCTGCTCCATGTGCAAGGTGTTCGGAGCCCACCAGGCCTGTGAGGTAGCCCCGCTGCAGAATGTCTTCCAGGGTCAAAAGGTACTGAACTGAACCACATCCCCCCACGCCCTACCCCCAGCCGGGGCCTGCCGGGCCCTGGTCCACTGATGATTCAGGATACGGATTTGGTCCGAGGAGATCTGCTGAGCCGGTCCTTCAGGAATAGTCCCTCTGGGGGGACTTCCCAGGCCCCGGGGACGGACGGGGCCCTGCCGTCCCAGCCGTGAGGGAGGTGGCTGAGCTCATGGGTTATTCTTAGAGCCACTTGAGAGCCCCTGGGTGTGGCCCCCAGGGAGTGACCCGGCCACTAGGGCCCTCTCAGGCCAGGCCGTCTCCGTCCCAGCACACTTGGGCCCTCGATAGCACTCTGGTGCCCCTCACCACTCACAGGCACCAGTCTCCCTACAGCAGGAGGCAGCTGGAAGCCCTCTCCTGAGCCCCTGGACCTGGGGAAGCCCCGCCATCCTGCCCAGATACTAAGCCAGGCCCTCTCTGTGTTTCTTTCTTTCTGCTCACCTGTCCCTGGCCCTCTCACTTCCAGAACGCTCCAACTGTTTCTTCCTTGCATCCCTTCCTCGTCTAAACCCCCCCCCCCACCTCTACCAGGACTTTGTCGTGTGTTTGGGGATGCTCAATTTCCCTCTCTTGGGCCTCTTGTCTGCAATTGGGGGTCCCCACTTTCTTTTCTCTTGTCTGCTATGGCCCCAGAGAGAGGGTCCTGCCCCTGCTGGAGACTCTTCCTACAAAGGAGGGGGTGAGGTTGCCTCCTGATGGCCTTGGGGGAGAGGGCAGCCCCCAGACTCTCTGCCTCTGCCCGCTCATGCTCACCTCCCTGCCCTCCAGACGGAGCTGAGTAACTGCATCTCCATGCTGGTGGCCGGCAACGACCGCGTGCAAACCATCATCTCGCAGCTGGAGGACTCCTGTCGAGTGACCAAGGTGAGGGTGGCAGGAGAAGCCATGCTTGTTGGTGCGGCCCAGCCTCGGGGAGAGACTTGGACCCTCATTCGGGGGCTGTGATGAGGTCAGGGCATGGAGCCTAGGGTTGGCCCAGCAGAGGTAGAGGGGGAGGGACAAATTCATCCCTCCACGCACTCCTCAGATGCCTCGGGTGTCCAGCTGCATGTCAGGGTGTGCCCAGGGTGCTTGGGGATGGGCGGTCAATAAGACACACCTGGTCCCTGACGGGGCTTGGCCCAGCAATAATCCCGGGCGGGACTTTCCCCTGGAGGACTGGTGGGGATGCATTCGTCTGCTAAGCACAAGCTCGGCAGCCAGCGGTCACAAAGCGTGACAGTCTCAGGCGCTCTCAGGAGCAGTGTCCCCTGTCCTGTAGGGTGGCTGCCCATCAGCCTCTCCGAGAGGGGTTTTAAAGCACGGAGCTTCCACGTTGGCCCAAGTCGCTGGTCCCCAGACCACACTACTTTGAGCAGCAAAGCTGTCGAGGTGGGGGGTGAGGGAAGGGAACTTTTCCATGTCTGACAAAGGACCCAAAATTTCCCATCTCCCATTGGGTGAGATTGGGGGAAGGTACCCTGTGGGAGAGCGGGGCCGAGAGCAGGTTTAAAAAGAGGAGGGGGCCACGGCCCTCCCCCTGGAAAGATCCCAGGTTCATGGGAGACACTGGAATCCCGAGTCTGGTGAGGTGGGATCACACCCATTTTACAGATCAGGGGACAACAATGTAACATCTGTGTTGAAGAGAAGGGATCTTCAATAAACGGGCCACTAAGGGAAGAGCTACTTGGAAATCTGCCCCTTCTAGGACCAAAAGATACCACCTTCCAGGATCCAGTCTTGGTCTTAAAATGGGAGCATGAGTGCATGTGACTCAGGGTCCCTGGGAGATCCAGAATATGTCACCCCATCTGACCCTCAAAAAACCAAACACCCCCACAGTCACTCTGAGCGACCCTTGACTCACGGGAGTGGAGAAGCTCATCTCTCTCCCAAGGACAGCTGGGGGTTCCAGCCTGTGACTCTGAGCCTATAGCAGCCCAGCATGCCCCCACACTCTGTATCAGGCGGGTCACCTGACCCTGGTGTCTTTACACACCAAAAAGAAGAGTACTCTAGAGGCTTTCTGAGGGATGGGGCTGTTCCCGGAACCCCAGCTCCCATCTTTTACTGGCAGACTGATCAGCTTCAGCAAGGGCTTTCTTCCGGTGACCCCTGCATTTCTTCTTGTGTAAAACGGGGGCCATAGTCAGACTTCTGGCTGTGGAGGTTTGTCCCCTGGCACCCTTTCCTCGCGGCGGCGGTGGTGGGACGAGGCTCCCACAGGTGTGACTCCCAGGTGGGTGTCTGCCTTCAGGAGAACAGCCACCAGGTGAAGGAGGCGCTGAGCCACAAGTTCGACGCGCTGTACGCCATCCTGGACGAGAAGAAGAGCGAGCTGCTGCAGCGGATCACGGGCGAGCAGGAGGAGAAGCTGGCCTTCATCGAGGCCCTCATCCAGCAGTACCGGGCGCAGCTGGACAAGTCCACCAAGCTGGTGGAGACCGCGATCCAGTCCCTGGACGAGCCCGGGGGGGCCACCTTCCTCTTGGTGAGCGGGGCCAGCCCCTGAGCAGAGTGAGGCCCACGCAGCAGCTCTGCCCCCCACCCCAAGCTTTGGTTTCTCTACGGAGGCCTGTGTGCCTTTGGGCAGGTCCTGTCAACCGCTCCTCTGTCAAATGGGCCCGGGGTCACCCCTCCCGTCCTCTTCATGAGTCCCCAAGGGCCAATGAAAGGCTCTTTGAGCTGCTAAGCTCAGTGCCCAGGGGAGAGGCTCTTGAAGTACAGGCTCCCTGGAGGGTGGGGAGAGGTGTGGACAGGAACAACTCATTGACTAACAAAGGAGAGAGAAGGGACTCAGTTTTCAGACCTCACACTTCAGTTAGAGAACAGTTTCCTGAGCGCCTGGTCAGGACCAGACTCTACCTTGGGGTTAGGGTTTAAGAAGGCAAGTAGGACATGATCACGGGTTGAGACCCTTGCTAGGTTTCCTGCTAGGTCAATGGGAGCACCCTAGGGTGGGGGCTGAGCTCAGGAGGAGACTAGGTCAGAAATGACACCAAGTGCCCACGCAAAGTATTTAGTCACCAATTGTGCTGCTGCCCTGGGACTGCCTCTTCTGAGCCTTAACTCTTTCTCTTTCTCCCCTTACAGAGTGCCAAACCCCTCATCAAAAGGTCAGTATCTGCCGGGGGTGGGTAGGGGGGAGCTTGACCCAAGACCTTAGTGTCCCACAAGACTCTCTGGTTTCTTCCCCTTTGTAATGGGGTGCTGGGAGGTCCCTGACCTTTGCGTCTTTTACTCTCTCCCATCGTCCTTTACAGTTTTGCCTGGAGAGTGCCCCACCCCTCCACGGGGACCCCTAGGGGCAAGCGCAGGAGTGTGGTGCCCCCTGAACCAGCGTTAAGACATTCCTTCCTGCATCCAGCCCCAGAGACCTCACCCTGGGTGTCTCTCTCTCCCCACAGCATTGTGGAAGCTTCCAAGGGCTGTCAGCTGGGAAAGACAGAACAGGGCTTTGAGAGCATGGACTACTTCACGCTGGACTTAGAGTACATAGCGGACGCGCTGAGGGCCATCGACTTCGGAGCAGGTACGGGAGGTGCTGGTGCCCTGGGTCCGCTTCCTGGCGGTCTCCTGGGAGCTGACCTCCAGGCACACTCACCGGGTTAACTTCTGGATGCGTCCAGAGCCTGGCACGGTGCCTGGCACGTCCTTATGGCTCCATGACCATGCAGGGGCGCCGGGGCGGCAGTTGTGCTCACCCTAGAGGGTCACTTTGAGCCGCAGTTGCCTCGGAGGGCGCACGACAAGCGTCTCCTCCTTCTAGAGATGGAAAACGTGCACGAGGGGCACAGGGCGGAACCGTGTCGGTAACAGACACGCTGTGAGTTTCTACAGGCCGCGCCGTTTAACTGCGCTTAGCAACAGAGAGGGCGACCCCCTTTGCCACTGAGTCGATTCCGACTCACGAACCGAAAAGTGCACTGCCATGGGTTCCAACCCATGAGGGAGCACCCCAACACATAAGCCACCAGGGCGCCCCATCCCCACTCACCGCCACCCTGGGGGACAGCGTGCAGCTGCCCGGGAGGGATCTCCATGGCTGGTGCGACTTTTACAGATGCAGACTGCCACAGCTTGCTCTCCAGGAGTCCCGAGGACCGGGGGTGAGGGGTGGGGGTGGTTGCAGGGTGTGTGTGTGGCTAGCAGCTGAGCCACTGGGCCTCGTCAGAGAAAGAGTTGGCAGATGCATTCGACCAGAGATATCTCAACATTGGTCAGAGTTGAGAGAGAGAGAGAGAGAGAGAGAACAAGGAAGGACTGAATGGCTGGCATGACAGGAGAAAGGCTTTTTGTCACCTCCTGTGTCAGCGTGTTTGCAAGCCTTCAGCACCTGGCTGAGTCTGTTCTCAGAATCCCAGCTCTGTCCCCCATCGTGGGGAAGGACAGGAAACCCCAAAGCTGAATGCCAATGGTCTCCTCCATTGCTGCAGGTCAGGGATGCGCCATTCACCAATCAACCAGCCCGACTCTTAAGTCCAAGCCTAAGACTAACCCTAACCTGGTCTAAGGCCGACGCTCCCCCTCCCCCGTCTGTTTTCTTAATGCCGTGTGGTCTGCCCACACTACCTGTGCGACCGACTGCTAGACCGTGCTGACGCCGCGAGCACCCCTGCTGTGGGTGGCGGACTCCCTAAACCAGGAGAGCCCCGAGCAAGCATAGGCACTTTGCCAAACCCCGTGCTGCCCGCCGTCGTCACGGCTGCCTGGGGGAAGGGCTGTCAGCAGCTGCCCTTTACTGAGCACCTTCCATGCCCAGGGTGCTTACTATCTTTGTTCCACTTCTCCCCGTTGAGGAGGGCATTTTTAGGAGGGAGGTTCTGCTACCACCAGCTCCATTTCCTGGTGGAGAAAGCGCCAGCTAGGAGAAGGTGAGCAATTGGCTCAAGGTCACCGAGCTTAGTCAGGGGCCCACGCAGATCTCCCCGTGAACTACCCGGCTGTGCCAGCGATTGAGACAGCCCCGAGACCCCCTGAGGGCAGACCGCGCTGAGTGCAGCTCTCCGCACCGCAGACCCGGGCACTGCCAAGTTTGGTCTGACTCACGGCGATCCCATGTGTGTGAGAGGACAGCCATGCTCTACGGAGGGAGGGAGGGAGGGAAGGAACGAGGTCCCAAGAGTTGATTTGAGGGAGCAGATTGCCAGGCCTTTCTTCCAAGGCGCCTCTGGGAGGACTGAAGCGTATCGACCTTTGGTGCCCCCGAGAGCTAGTAATGGAGCCAGTGATTCAATCATGCCCCGGGGAAGATGACCCCATGCTAAGTGCAGTGAGGAGCAATGACTTTATTCAGCACACGCAGCAAAGAGAAAACAGTGCAGTGGGCTAATGTGTCTCCCTGAATCCTAGACAGGACAAAGCCAGTCCACCCCGCCCTGTCAAGTCCACCCCACGGACAGCGACCCTGTAGCAGGAGACCTGGCTGCCACGACCTCAAACCCGCCAGCTGCTGTTTGGGGGGTGGCGCACTCCATTCTCGTAAAGCGTTCAGGTCGTGGAAGCCCGCAGGGGCAGGTCTTCTCTGCCTCCGTGAGTTGGCATCGACTTGACGGCGCTGGCAGTGCGTGCGTGACTTATAGGAACGAGAAGCGCTTTCCTGAGGGTTTCTGAGGAGCCTGGTGTCATCGAGCCGCTCAGCACAAAGTGAGCAGCGTGAAACCGCCAGTCTCTCGTGGGAGAAAGGGGAGGCTTCCTGCTCCCGGCCAGACCGATGGTCCCACAGGGGCAGCTCCACCCTACCCACAGGGTTGCCGTCAGTCAGAGTCGACTTGATGGCCGTGCTGTTTTATTTTTTTTATTATTTTTTGGGGGGGGCATCACTGCCCTCAGGTGGTGGGAGTAGGAGGCCCAGCCTTTGCTCCATGGAGCTGGAATCGAACCTCCATCCCAGGGGGCCGCAGTCCCGCGCACAACCCTTACGCCACCGGGGCTCAGCCGCTGTTTTATTTTTGTAATTTTTTTTGGGGGGGGCGCATCACTGCCCTCGTGGGAGTAGGAGGCCCAGCCTTGCTCCTGGAGAGCTGCTGCTGGATTTGAACCGTCAACCCTGTGGGCCGCAGCCCCGCACAGGACCACTAGGCCACCGGGCCTCAGCCTTGTTTTTGGCATTCTTGACAGTGTGCTAGGAGAGAAACTCAACTCACTCCCTGTCACTGAAGCGATGTTGACTCACAGGGACCCTCTAGGACAAGGCCCCGCTGCCCCTCTCTCCGGAATAGAAGCCCCGTCTTTCTCCCTTGGAATAGCTGCGGTTTCGAACAGCTGGCCTTGCAGTTAGCAGCCCCGGACGTAACCATGACGCCACCAGGGCTGGTCTCCTGGGGGAGAAAGGAGACTCTAGATTGAAACAGAGTTTATCGAGACGGAAGCCCACAGGACAAAGGCAGGAAGACAAACGAGCCCCAGAAGACATAGCGCGGGTGAGTGTCAGCAGGAGGACACCAAAGGATGACGTCCCAGGATTCTCAGACTTTCAGACAAAGGAAACTGTCCCCAGGTCTTCAGTGGCAGCCGACTGACCCCGTCTGGCAAGTGTAGGCGGGGCGGCCCCAAACCGAGCCCCAGTCAATCCGCTGTGATCACAGCATCCTGGAGAGCAGTGTTCCCCAAGGGGAAGCCTGCCCTGGGAGGGCACCGGGAGGACTCGGCCGACTGCAAAAGCAACCATCTACACTCGATCCTGCACGAGAGACGACAGTGCAAAAGTTTTGCACAGTCAGTGGGGTCCTGAGTCACTTTTTTTTTTGAAAAGGGGAGAATGAAGCCACATAAGTTTAGGAAACTATACTCTATAGGGTTTGCAAGGCTATAAATCTTTTTTTTTTTTAATGTCTTTAGGCTGAGCCCCAGTGGCGTGCTGGTTGTGTGCAGAACTGTGGCCCGCTGGGTTGGCAGTTCAAATCCAGCAGCGGCTCTCCAGGAGCAAGGCTGGGTCTCCTAGAGGGCAGTGATGCCTCCCCCCGCCAAAAAAAAAAAAGGTTTTATTGGCACTTAATCCACAGGTCACAAAATTCAGTAGTTCAAGCATAGGCAGAAGAGTTGTACAATCATCACCTCCATCCATTTTAGAACTTCCCCCTTCGCCCCCTGGTTAAATCCCTTTTAAAGTGAGTTGTGTAATCACCATCAGTTCTAGTGCTCCCTATCTGCTCCGAGGCTGTAAGCCTTTATGGGAGCAGATAGCCTGATCTTTCTCCCTCAGAGATGTGGGTAGGTTTGAACCTTGACACATTGTCTTAAGCAGTCTTACCCGACACACCATACGACACAGGAAAGGGACTATGATTGAGATAGGGACACAATTGCAGATGACAAGAATTGGACAAGACTCGTTTAGGGCCCTCTAAGCCAGGCAATCGGGGTGTGATTACATGACCCTTGCATCCCAATCTCCATCAAGGACCCACCCAGGCAAGGCCCTGAGGGCAAGGCTACCCTTCCTCAGGCTGGTGAGGGGAGTGGTAACAATCTCCTTGTCAACCCCAAACTCTTCCTCCACATTGCTGGTCGATGGTCAGAGAGAACTCCATGGTGGCCAGATCTATGGGAAGGTTCAAAAACGGATTTAGGGCTCCCAGTGCTGAAGCATAAACCACATCACTGTAGCCACAGCCGAGGCCATGCCAACTCAGAGTGACCTCACAGGACAGGGTGGGGCAGGCCCGGCCTCCTTTTTCTCCTCCCAGAAAGCCTGGTGGTTTCGAACTGCTGATCTTCAGCTTCGCAGCCCAAGACGTCAGCACGATGCCCTCCCCCCAGGGCACCTCGCTGTGAACCACAGCCTCCCTCAAGCCAAGCGTGAGCAGGGTTGAGGATCTAACCCAGCAGACGTTCGCCTGTGTAGTGGCTCGTGGGTTTGTGCTTGGTTGCCCGGGGCTTAATTCTCTGCGCCACCAGGGCTACTTACAGAGCCGACCATACAGATCCCCGGGAGGGGTCAGTAAAAGGGTCAGCGCCAAAACTGCCCAGCTATGGAGTCTGTCCCAACGTGTAGAGTGAAACGTCCCAGCGGGTTTCTGAGACTGAGTATTTTAGAGGAACAAGCCACAAGCCTTGGGGTGAGCGGGCCCATGCGTCACTCACTGCACCACCAGGCCTCCTGTGTCACTGGAGCTGGGAGGTGCTGTCCATTCCGGCCTGACCCCTGGGGACTCTGCCCACAGGAGAGGGGGAACGCTGCCCACCTCTGCACCACCCTCACCCCTTGGTGCAGCCACTGTGCCAGTCCCCCTCCTCCTTTTCCTTGACCTTCTGCATTAGCACGCGTGCCTTTTCCAGGGCTCCAGTAGGATGTGATAAAGCTAATGAATCAACAGCAGGACCTTGCAAATGACCTGCTGGTACATGTTACGTAACTTACGGGTCAGGGTGTCTTGGTTG
>PVJH01011679.1:0-67743 GCA_004026705.1 Nesogale talazaci | reverse complement strand
AAAAAAACCCTGCAACCCCTTGACAATTAAAAATGTTTGTACAATAGGCAATAATCCAAGGTGAAATGTAGCTATTTGCTTTTGCAGCTTCTATAGATCACTCCAGCACTCCCATCACCACAACTGGCAAGTGCAGCTCATTTGAGAAACACTGATAAGTCATCCTATCATAGGGACTACTCCTTGGCCTACTAATCTGAGGTCAGCAGATGTAAACTTTATGGCATAAAAAGTCTCGTTTTGTTTTCTTTTGTTGCTTCATTTTGCTGTCTTTTTTATGTGCATATTATTATCTCTATAGGTCTATCTAGATAAGATAGGCTGGATGATCAGTCTGCAGAAGAAAACCATGGGACCACTGATTCCAGGGGAATATAGGAGAGGGGGAGGTAGGGGAAAGGAGGTGATGTTGACCACCCAGGGACAAGGGAACAGAAGTGATCTAAAATCAGTGGCAAAGTGGGTGTGAGAGGCCTGCTAGGGATTGATCAAGGGTAAGGTAACGGAGAGAAATTACTGAAACCCAAATGAAAGCTAAGCATGACAGTGGGACAAGAGGAAAGTAAAAGGAAATAGAGCACAGCAAGGCATTTATAAAGGTCTAAATACAGGCATGTGTATAGGTAAATATGTGTATGTACATGTATATCTATATGATGCAGAAGTAGATCTATGGCTTACATTTATAGATTCAGTAGTAAGGCAGCAGATGGACATTGGGCCTTCACTCAAATATTTCCTCAATGCAAAAACACTTTGTTCTATTAATTTGGCATTCCATGATGCTCACCCTTCCTGACACAACTACTGAAGACAAATGTGTGCACAAGCGAAAGTGGTGAGGAAAGCTCATGGTGTCTGGCTATCAAAAGATATAGCATCTTGGGTCTTAAAGGCTTGAGAGTAAACAAGTAGCCATCTACATCAGAAGTAACAAAGCGCACATGGAAGAAGCAAACCAGCCTGTGTGACCACGAGGTGTTGAAGAGATCATGAATCAGACATCAAAGAACAAAAAAAATCATATAATTCTGTGCCCACTTTCACATTGTGATCACTGAAGACCAATTTATAAATAAGCAAATGTGGCAAAGAAAGCTGATGGTGTGCAGCTATAAAAAGATATAGCTTCTGGTCTTAAAGGGTTGAAAATAAACAAGCAGCCAACTAGCTCAGAAGCAATGAAGCCCACATGGAAGAAGCAAATCAGCCTATGTGACCACAAGGGGTTAAGGGGATCAGGTATCAGGCATCAAAGAACTAAAAATTATCTTCTTATAAATGAGGGGGGGTACAGGTTGGAGAACCAATATCCATCTGTATGTAACAGATGGGTCATGGGGAGCAGATGAACCAGTTAGGGTGCAGTGTAATAATTATGAAACATACAGCTTTCCTCTAGTTCTTCAGTGCTTTCTTCTCCCCACTATCATGACCCCAATTCTATCTTACAAATCCGACTAGACCAAAGGAGGTATACCAGTACAGATAGGAACCAGAAACATACTGAATCCAGGACAGATGACCCCTTCAGGACCAGTGGTGATAGTAGTGATACTGGGAGGGTGGAGGGAAGGGATGTTAGAAAGAGGGAGCAGATTGTATGGATCTATAAATAACTTTCTCCCTGAGGTATGAACAGTGGAGAAGTGGGTGAAGAGATACATTGGACAGTGTAAGATATGACAAAGTAATAGTAACTTATACATTACCAAAGTTCATGAGAGAAGGGGAGGGGGGAGCGAGGGGGAAAAATGAGCCAATTAAATAGAAGGCAAATGTTTTGAGCATGATGAGGTCAACAAATGTACAAATGTGCTTGACAAGCAATGGATGTATGTATGGATTGTGGTAAGAGTTGTATGAGCCCCCAATAAAATATTTTAAAAAAAATGAGCCTATCTACTCTTGTAAAATGTTAGTCTTGGAAGCCCCTTTGAGTTAGAACTGACACATGTCAGTGAATTTGGTTTAGTTTTTATATAAATATGCATAGAATCGCTGGTTGAACAGTGTTTATGTTAGGCAACTAACTGCAAGATCAGCTATTTGAAACCACTAGATTCTCTGACAGAGAAATATTGTGCTTTCCATTTCAATAAAACATTGGAAATTCACCAGGACAGTTGAACAGCACCACTATGAGTCAAATCGAATGTAGGCAGTAGAGAAATACTTTCAATTACACAAAGGAATTATAATAAATATAGTGTCACATTTTATTGACCTTAATATCTAATTTGACCTTGATTCATGAAGATGCACATTATTTTAACTTGGTGTTAGTTATTCATCATATTTTGATCAGCATTTATGTTTTGTCAAGATATTTATGGATATTAATAATGTCATAACCAATGTTCTTTAAATATGAAACTTTTTTTCTGAGTCCTGTTGGTAATATATTGGTCTGCACATGGGACTGATAACCACTAGATCGAGGCTTGAAATGACCAGCTGCTCCATGAGAGAACTTGAAGGAGATAGTACACCTTCTCACAGAGGTTCCCAGCCTATAAGTATCTGTAACATTTTACAAGAGTGGATTAAGACTGTGACAGTTTTTCCCTTATAGCAGTTGATGGATTTAAACAGACCATAATTTGACCAGTAGCTGAGAATTTTAATCACTGTACTAGTAGATATTTTTTTATTTAATAAAGTTGTGGTGAATATCTTTCTTCATAATTTGTCGCTTTGATTTTGAAATTTTAAAAAAATAAATCATTTTACTGGAGGCTCAAACAATTCTCATCATGATCAATACATATATCAATTGTATGCATACCACATTTGCACACCTGTTGCCATCATCACCCCTGAAACATCTTCCCTCAACTTAGGTCCCCAGTACCAGCTCCCCATATCCCCTCCTCCCCAGTACCCCTCCCCAATGAACGCTTAATAATTTAAAAATTGTTATTACTTTTTCATGTGCCCCTTCACCCACTTCCTCACTGTCCATACTCCAGAGAGATCATATGTAGATAGCTGCAATTGGTTCTCCCCTTCCAATCCACCCTCCCTTTACCCTCCCGGTATCACCAATCCTACCTCTTGTCCTAAAGAGATCATCTATCCTAAATTCCTCATGTTTCCAACTCCAGTGTACATCCCCTGGTCTAGCTGGATTTGTCAGGTAGAACTGGGATCATGCTAGTGGGTGGGAGGAAGCATTTGAGAACTAGAGGAAAGTTGCATACCTCATTGTTGTTTTGGGAGATTCAAACAAAGCTTATAATTCTTTTCTGCAGTTAGATTTCAATCTTTCCCTATACCGTATTTCATATATTTTTTAATGTTCACCTCTACAAGATTACTTTTTAAATAAACTCAATACTTGAGTATTTAGGTGGCTTTTTATGTTTTTAATTTTGATATGCCAGAAATTTATTTTATAAAATGAAGACAAGAACTAGAGTAATTCTCTCTTTTTGTTACTTGTGCCCAGGATATCCACCACCCACCTGTCTGTGGTACTATGATGTCTTACATGTTGTTATGGTACTGGCAGTTATGCCACCAATAATCGCAATATTGGGGGTGGGTGGGTGTGGAATCATACTAAGGACAGTTTTCAGCAATCTTGGAGAAAAAGACAGACTAGAATAAATGAATTATTGATGATCCATTTATGAAAATTAGTCAAGGAAATTCCAAGTACCTCAGACAGTATCTCAGACTCAAACCAAGTATACAAGGTTTCCCATTCACTTACTTTGGATTCAACCTCAGGAAGTGCTAGTTGCTTCAGAAAGTGAAGGACCAGTTAAGGCATGGGAGATGCACGATGTGGTGAATTGATTTGGCCGCCATTATAATGGACTCAAACATATCAATGACCATGACGATGGAGCTAACCTTGCCAATGTTTTGTTATCTGCTGCATGGAGTCATCATTAGTCTCAGTCAACTTGGGGACTATTACTAATAAAACAATCAATAACATTGATAATTACTCAAACTTCTTTCTCATTCTATTGAAATTAATCTTTCTCATGTAAATTTTCATATATTCTATCTACTGCTGGTTTTCTTCTACTTATCCCCACATTAATGGCACATTGCTGACTAATAAAGTTTTGCATATGTTTAGCACTGTGTAGAATTGATCATTGTTCATTAATTTTCCATTTCAGACATTCTCTTCACTTTTCTCACGTTTTCTCATTCAGACAAAAATTAGCACTTTCAACAGAGTAATATGTTTTGTCTTGATTGTAAATACTTCAATAAAGGGTTGATTTAAGACAAATGCTTTTAAGTACCAAGTTTAAACTTTGTAAGTTTATTTCCTTCTGAGTGCCATTGAATCAATGATAACTCATAGTGATCTCCTATGAAGTTCTGGGACAGGAGTAGAGAGCTTGATCTTTCTCTGATAAAGCTACTGGTGGTTTTGACCTGCCTATCATGAAGATCATAGGCACTACACCACCAGGACTCCTTAGTTTATCCGGGGATTTTAAAGTTTACAGTTGGCATTAAGAAAAGGGAGTTTGTCATTAGATTTTTTTTAAACTTTACCACTTGAATTTAGAAAAATTATTGAATTATACATATTAACCTATCACCCAAAAAAATAATTTCCTAGGAATCATAGAAATTTAATTACATAATTACTTACTTAACTGAAAATGTATACATTCATTAAAAAATTTGAACAAGATCAAACAATAAACATTAGAAATTGAAAATAATTTTTACTGACAGATTATTCTGTATTTGGGTAATCAGATTAAGTTATGACTGAACATCACTTTCAATTCCAAGATTACATGATTCACAGTCCTTCATGTGAAATATTTTCCTGTAATTTATTATATGTCCCCTAGATGCCATTTTTGGTTTGGTAAAATACAACTGTGGGAAATAGAACATTTATTCCCCAGCTTGTCCCTCCGATGCTATATGCCAAACCTAAGGTGCTGCTTGCTTTCATATGATCAAGGACTGTACACGTGGAGGTCAACTGATTTGTGTGAAGGTTATCAGGTATTTAGAGAAGTCAGATCCTATAATCTGTCAGAACCATAGTAGAACCTACTCCCTTCAGATAAGGATAATGGATTGTTCTCTTGTAGGAGAACTCAAAGTCACCTAAAGTCAAGGTAACTCAGGGATGACCAAGGTTAGGCTGCCATATTGATTCTAGAGCCATATTGATTCTATGTTTGTGTCTTCCTCTCACATACCTCTTTTGCCTCCCCTTCCTACTTGGTGCATACTCTTACCTCTTTCACCTGTTGTTATGTATCTACCCATTGTACTTCCCATTATGTATGTATGTAATTAGTGGGGCTTGCATGTTCCTCAAGTGTATATAAGATTTATTTGGAAATATATTCTGTCTCTCTCTCTCTCTCTCTCTCTCTCTCTCTCTCTCTCTCTCTCTCTGCATAGGTCTGGCTGCTGAAGTCATGATGTTCCTGAAGGTGAGAAACCACATTCTTTATCTTGTCTTATTTCTCTTTACATTTACCCCTCAATTAAATAATCACCCTTTACACCCATTCAAATGTAGAGGTTGGTATTCCACATACAACTGCTTATTCAGCTACTAGTGGTGTATTGGTTACTCGTTGAACTGCTAATGATAAGGTCAGCAGTTAAAAACCACCAGACTTTCCATGGGAGCAACAAGAGACTTTCTGTTACCATAAAGAGTTGGTTATAAAAACCCACAGGGACAATTTTACTGTCCATTAGTGTCACTATAAAACAGAGTTGATTCAATGGCAGTGATGAAGCATACAGAAACACTTTAGTATTTAAAACATTTCAAAGTAATAGGTAACATATATGAAATGCTTACTAGATATGCATCTTGCTTCATGTATTTTAAAACTAACTTTACCACGATCACTTCAATGATCTCATGAATTGACCTTATTATTTTCTATTTTATTCTATTTTCAGGGAGAGAAAAGATAGATCATATGATTTCCCAAACATTGATTTATTTTGCTTTCAAACTTAACAAGCAGCATGGGTGAGTAAATATAGATCCATTTGACCTTAAAGGACACACTCCAGACATTGTATATATTCTCTGTCTTAACAAAATTTATTGAGTCTCAGCAATTGTGAGGTGTGAGAAGAGATTGGAAAAAATTGGTTCCCTACATGGAATAACAAAGATCTCAAGCATGTAGCAATCAAGTGCTTATGTTATTTTCATGTTTGGGATGTAGGGGTGGAGTCTAGCTTGTTAATCTGGAGATAGGCATTGAGTAGCCAATGAGGCCTCCGTGTGGACATGGCTTTCTCCCGAGACTTCTGGGAAATCTCACCATATTTCCCTCGTGGAGATGAGAATCTATCTCCCCAGTTGTTGGGAGTTAGTCTCAGAGACCATGAATTACGGACAAGACAAGATGACAGTGTTCAAGGAGCTGCAGGAGCTGGAGGAGAAGCCACATGGCATTGCCCTGATGGAACCAGACCTCTGAACCTGTAGAAGCAACGTGGAAACCCCTGCTGGCACTGAGTTGCTTCTGCCACCACTGGATGCTGTTGATGGACCCTGGGCACCGGAAGTGAGCAGCCATGAGAGACCCCTGCCGGCAGTGGGACTCTGCACCCACTGGCCTATAACTTAGTGAGTTGGAAGGGGACATTATATAATGGTATCAGTCATGTGGGTTAATATCGGACTTATGACTTTGAACTGGACTGGGTTGGAATGCTTTCCTCAATGTTTCATTCCTCTTGTATATAAAACATGCCCTTATATCCATATGTGTGTCTATGAGTTTGTTTCTCTAGTCTACCTGGACTAGCACATTATGGTACTTTAGGAGTGGGTTACTGGAGAAACAAATCGTAAAGATGGAAAGTAGATGCTTGTTTGACTTTTGCTTCTCGGTATTGTTATTTCTTTGGCTAGCCAGAAGTCAGATATATTTTCGGAGTTTACTGAGTTATTTTCTGGAAACAATATGGGAAGTTAAAGTTTTGGTTATTTTGTTTGGATGTTGTCTTTGGTTATTCCTATATAAAATGAATACTGTTAACGTATATCAGCGATTCCCAGAGTGGGCGCGACTCCCCCTCCCCCGTGGGCGCTGCAGTGATCTGGGGGTGGTGATGGCCACAGGTACATTTGGGGGTGATGATTAACTGTAAGGGGGCAGTGAAAGTATAAAAGAAAGAAGAGAAGATGTAGAAAAAATGGATTTATGTATTCTGCTCATAACGTTTAATTTTTCTTTGAACAACATACTGGACGTAGGCTCGGTTCCCACATGCTCTCTCACTTTTATTGAGGTATGTGCAATCGCGCACTGCTACTGTTCATGTGGTGCGACTGAATTGTCTTTCCAAAACATGGGAGCACTACGAGCATTGCTGTGGGCAACTGCCGCGCATGTGATTAGTCGATTGCAACGCCAAAGCCTGGAACAGCAGCGGTAGTACTGGCTACTGGCAGTACTACCATCAGATTTTGGAGCATGCTATGAATCAGGAGATTTCCCATAATTATTACACGTAATATAGCTCTAAGTTAGATTGTCATGACATTGTGACAAGTCAATGTTGACTAACAAATAGTGTGACTATAATTGTTGAGTATTATTTATTTTGTAATAATTATATACCTTTTACAATTAATATGTTTATTTATTTCATTAGTATTTATTTTAGTTTGTTTTTTACAAAAATATCTCAAAAATTATCAAAAATATTAATTATTTTTAAGCAATGAGAATGAAAAGATCTTTATAATTTGATTTATTTTGAATTTATTTTGTACATCTTTTTGAATAATTGCTGTTAATATTTTTAAAAAATTAATTTCCAGAGGGCGCTAAGTAATATTTTTTTCTGGAAAGGGGGCGGTAGGCCAAATAAGTTTGGGAACCACTCATGTATATCAAGAGCTCAGGACTAAAAGTTGCCATTTGAATGTCTCGGAGCCTATGCTGCTCAAGGAGAGTGGTTAAGAAGGTCAGAATGCCTGACCAAAAGCATGGATTTGTTTTGATGCCTTCAGAGACCTAATTCCATGTTTTTGTGTAAACAGTAGTGTAGATAAGGATATAGATAAGTTTAATTGGTATTGACCTTGGCTGTTTTAAGTATTAAGTTCAATTTCTGTGTCTGTGCTGTGGATACTGATTTCTTATGCCTATCATTGTAACTATAAGCATGTATAGAAATGCTTATTGGGAAGTATGAAGAGAGTTTGAAAATCCAATTACAAGGCAAGCGTTTACCTCTAGAGGGTTTAGGACTCAGCTTCAAAGACATCTCAGAAGAGATTAAGCCCACCTTACCCTTAGATGGGTTTAGGCCACACCTAGAAAGACTTCTCTGAAGATATTAGCCCCACCCAGTCTTTTGGAGTACTCAGGATATTTGCATTCTGAGACCATTGAAGAAGGATTTTCAGAAGTGAAGGAATCTGGAACCACGAAGATAGCTCCTCTCTGGGACTGAATGTTAAAGGAAGCTTATGGCAAGCTTGGTAGGTGATGGCCCAGATCTACTCTTTGAGTAGAAGTAGGAGAACTGCAGCAATAAAGAGGCGGGTTGAATTTGGCCACTGACACCCGTGGACTTGGTTCACAGGAAATAGAGAAGATGAGAGCCGGTTGACTGATCTGAAGTTCATGACCTAGCATGAGAGAGCTAGGTGTGTTGGGAATTTGTGATGGGACCTTGGTCTAAACAAAAGGCAACCAAAGGATACCCTGGTGAGGCTAGGTGAGACAGCCCACATTGAGTTGACTAGAACCCGGTTAGAGGAAGAGAAGTGATTTGAGTCTGTGAACTGGTACATATGGCTGTGACTTTATCGATGGCCTGTCCTGATTTGACCTTGCTAATGGATGCACATTCCAACTGAAATAAAGATTCTTCATGTTGAAAGATATGATTGTTTCCTAAGAGCACTGGGTTGATATAAATGGGCAATATAGAAATTAGATACCCAAAATGGGGGAATAAAGGCATGAGGTGATTGGCTTACAAACTCTCATAAGTGGGGGAAAATATATTCACAGGATTATAGGATAAAGGCATAGATATTATGTAACTGCAATTGGAAGGCAAAGGATATTTTGTTTTGTTCACTTATAGAATGTCATTTTAAAATGATGGTGGCATATGTTGAATTGTATGCATTTTAGTTTTATCCTGTTAAGGATAGATATGATTTTATTGTTTATCTGAAAGTTACATATAATTACAAAGTTATATGAAAGTGACAGATTAACAAGGTGTGGTCTGTGGCAGTCATATGCTTGTGTTAATTTCATGATTGAGATGTAGGGGTGGAATCTAGTATGTTAATCTGGAGATAGCCATTGAATAGTCAATGAGGCCTCTGTTTGGGCATGACTTTCTCCTGAGAATTCTGGGAAATCTCGCAATATTTCCCTGGTAGAGATGAGAAGCTATCTCCCCAGTTGTTGGGAGATAGTGTCAGAGATGATGAATTACGGACAAGACAAGATGACAGTGTCCAAGGAGCTATACAGGAGCTGGAGGAGAAGCCACACAGTCTTGTCCTGATGGAATCAGACCTCTGAACCTCGAGAAGCCAAGTGGAGACCCCTGCCGTTGCTGAGTTGCTTTTACCACCACTGGATGCTGTTGATGGACTCTAGGCACTGGAAGCAAAGAGCTATGAGAGGACCCCTGACGGCACTGGGACTCTGCACCCACTGGCCTGTGACTTTGTGAGTCGGAAGGGGACATTGTATACTGGTATCGGACATATGGGCTAATATCGGACTTATGACTTTGAACCGGACTGGGTTGAAATGCTTTCTCAATGTTTCATTCTTTTTGCATATAAATCATGCCCTTATATCCATATGTGTATCTATGAGTTTGTTTTTCTAGTCTACCTGGACTAACACGATGCAAGAAGGTGCTGAGGACATGCCCAATTGTAAATTGTATTCTGCTCCCTAGAGAACATTTTCCTGAAATAATTGAAAGTAACCATAGAGGACAGGTGGAGGAGCAGTACTAGCACATTCCCCCTAAGAGTACTTTGCAGTAGATGGAACTCAACCTTCAAAATTGGTGATTTTGGAGAGCAAAGTCCTCTTTTCCAGTGAAGGTCAGAGGGAAAGTTAAAAGCTAAGGTTTACTAACTCCAATCTAATTTCTAGTCTGTGATTTACATTTCTCTTTGATTTATGGCCCAGGAAGATAATTATTAAAAAATTATGGAATATATTTGACCACTGAACTGTGAAAGCATTATATCACAGATACTCTTACCTGTTCTTCAAATTCTTCTTTACTTAAAGATTTTGTAGCAGATAACTGAGTCCATAACTGTGGTATGCTTCACCACATTTTTGTTATTTTAGAATTATATATATGTATTTTAATTACATATTTATAATTATATACACAGCATCTTCTTTTATTTTACAATAGTTTTCAAATATATATAATCCTTTATAAAGCTATATGTATATGCATGCATTTTTGAATATACGTATATGTGTGTGTGTGTGTATCCTTCCCCCCATTTGTATAGCAATTCCACAGTGATTTGCTTCCTTCTCTTGGGAATGAAAAAAGTGAATTTGGCATGTGTAAGCCCTTTAAGAATGCTTTGTGCATTTTGTTATGATGCAGGCACTGTACAAGTAGGTTTAGTGCAATTTCTGATTAAAATGTGAAACAGGACTTAAAATGAAAACAAAAGGCGGAGGGTGGAAGGGTTATCTGTTTAGTGCCTAGGGATCTCCACCTCAGTGAAAAGCAAAGAAATGAAAATCAAATATGAAATTAAAAAAATGTTGGCTAACATTAAGGACTGGTTCCATGACCATATTTACTCTTCAAAATAGAAGATGTTTTACAGGGTGACTAATGATAATCCAGGATAATTTAATATTCAAGAGAACTTTAAAAAGTTCATGAAAATTTGAATTAAAAGATAATGTATTTTGGGGGGGAACATCACTGCTCTCTGGTGGTCATGGAAGCTGCCCATTCTTGCTCCCAGAGAGCTGCTGCTGGATTTGAACTGCCAAGTCTGTAGGCAGTAGTCCCGCACTCAACCACTATGCCATCAGGGCTCAGCCCAAGATAATGTAATTCTTCTAAGCTTTTTGAAGAAGCCCTCTAGGTGATTTTTTTTTTCAGATTTTTTTTCAAATATGTCTTACCTGTGACTTTTGGGTTTGTATCCTATTTCTCAGAAGAGTTTCATGAACTAAGAGTACATCACATTTTAAATTCACCCATATGAGGAGCCCTGGCAGCTGAGTGGCTACACACTGCATTCCTCATCTCAGTTTGAGCAGTTCAAAACCATCACCCATTCCTCAGAGAGAAAAATTATGTTTTCTATTCCCATAAAGAAGGGTCATGGGGAGGAGATGAGCCAATCAGGGTATAGTGTAGAAATAATGAAACATACAACTTTCCGCCAGTTCTTAAATGCTTTCTCCCTGCCCAGTATCATAATCCCAATTCTACCTTACAAATCCAGCTAGACCAGAGGATGCATACTAGTACAGATAAGAACTGGAAACACTGGGAAACCAGGACAGATAAACCATTGAGGACCAGGGAAGGTGGTGTGGAAAGAGGGAACTGATTACAAGGACAATATCTAACCTCCTTCCTGAGGGACAGACAACAGAAAAGTGGGTAAAGGGAGACATCAGACAGAGTAAGATATGACAAAATAATAATAATTCATAAATTATCAAGGTTTCATGATGGATGGGGTAGCGGGGAGGGAGGGAGGAATTGAGTTGTTGATACCAGGTGCTCAAGTGGAAAGTGAATGTTTTGAGCATGATGAGGGAAACAAATATACAAATGTACTTGACATGATGGATCGATGTATGGATTGTGATAGGAGTTATATGAGCCCCAAATAAAATGAATTTTTAAATAAAAGAGTTACATTGTCAGATACCTCACAGGGCACTTTTACCATGTCCTATAGAGTAATTATGAGTCTGCATCAACTTGATGGCAGTGAGTCTTTTATGGAAAGCTATATTTAATTGGTTTTAAAGAGGTTCAAATGTGCTATCAAAAGGAGGAAACTAGTTAGTCCAGATTGACTAAAGAAACAAATTCATAGACATTCATATGTGGATAAGAAGTAAGTTTATATCAAAGAGTAATTGTATATTAAGAAAAAATCCCGGGCTGAGCCCTGGTGGCCTAGTGGTTGTGCGTGGGACTGTGGCCCACTGGGATGGAGGTTCAATTCCAGGTCCACAGGAGCTCCTACTCCCACCACCAGAGGGCAGTGATGCCCCCCCCCAAAAAAAAAAACAAAACTGAAACATAAAAAATCCCAGCCTAGTCCAGATCAAGTGCATAAATGTTATATTAGCCCATATGTCCCACACCAATCTATAAATTTCTCTTTAGACTCAGGAAAAACATGAAGTGATGTCCAATGCACGAAGATTGCAGGTCAGTGGGTAGAAAGTCTTGTGGATCCAGTGGCAGTTGAAGCATCTCATATGGGTCTCCAGAGGTCTCCTCCAGCTCTCTGAGTGTCTCATTTGTAGGAAAAGGAAGGCAGAGAGAGAGAGAGAGAGTGGGTCTGGCTTCCAGTGAGCCATTCATTTCCATCTTACTTCCAAATGAGGTCATCAAACTGTGGCCTGATTGACAGGCTAAAATCCACTCCTTCCCTCAAGTAGACAGTAGATTATGTAACTGCCACACCCTCGTGCAGCACTGTATGGTAGTAAGTAAATGGTCTTACCCCTCTCCTTCAGTCTTAAAAGCTGACCTAAGCCAAGGTGAAGTTTTCTCTATTGAAGTGTTTGTTTTTTGTTTGTTTTTAAGTGTACATATGAAAGGGTGATATGTGGTTCATGAGCAATAATCAGACTCTACAATTTTGCTTTTGAGACCAGAATAGGTTGCATGCCCTGAGAGCAGAAGCCTGACTTTTTGGGGGTGTGGGTGGGGGATATTTATGCTATACTAGTAGACTCACACGATATTTGCCTTTTTATGATTGCCCCATGGGAATGATTTATAATATTCTCTATCATAATGATATAATTAATTTTCTAAAGTAAGCCAGACCTATATAAAGACACATACACATATAATGGATTTTAGGTTTGCACTGAAGCTTACCAAAGAATAATTAGTACTTAAGGCAACAATGGAGTTCTAAAGACGCTACTGAAGTTATAAATGTTATAAGTGTGAGAAAAAATCAGATTGAGCCTATTCAGAAAGAATAGCGCCTGATGTCACAGTCCTATCCTCATTGTCATCTAGTTGGTAGCAATTCATAGGACAGGATAGAATTGTCCATTGTCAGTTCCTGAAATTGTAACCTTTTATAGAGTAGAAAACCCCATTTTTCTCCCCCACCCCCACTCCAGAGCAACTGGCGGTTTGGAACTTCCGACCTTATATTTAGCAGCCTGATGTCTCACCATTTCACCACTAGTGTCCCTATTGCCACTAGCACTGGATTCTTAAAGGTTTATCTTAAAATAAGTAGCTATCTAAGTGAGATTAACTAAATCCACATGGCAGAAGCACACTTGCCTGTGTGATCCAAAGATTGTAAGCAATAAAATCTAAATCTGAAGGAAGAGAAGAATATTTGAGCTTACATTCTGACCACCAGGTTTGCAGAAGTCTATAGGTGACAGCAAAAGCCCCAAATCCATTTACAGATGCCCACATGGAGTAAAACTCTGGTGACTCTTCTCTGAACAGAGTCCAGGGATATGACTAGCCTTGCTATCAGACAGCATCGCAAAGTCAACTATGGCAGATGTGGTGAAATTCAAACAAAATACCTTATTAAGTGATCTTCCTCTGGACCAGTGGTTCTCAGTCTGTGGGTCATGACCTCTTTGGGGGTCAAACTACTCTTTTCACAGGGGTCGCCTAAGATCACCAGACCATTGGAAAACACTTATTTCTGATCATTTAAGGAACTGAGAAACCGCTTCACTATCCATCTTCAGACGGGTCCACCCACTTGCAGATATACCCACATAGGAATACCCGATGTGAAGACTGCTGTTGCTCATGCTACACCATGCTTCAAGACAAAATTTCATTTATTTGTAATTAGAAATAAATATTTCACAATATATAATTGCAAATTGCTTTTGTGATTAATCACTATGCTTTAATTATGCTCAATTTGTGACAATGAAAATATACCTTGCATATCAGATATTTTTATGAATATTTATAACAGTAGTTAAATTATAGTTATGAAGTGGCAACAAAAATAATATAATGGCTGGGGGCCAGCAAAATATAAGGAACTGAATTAAAAGGGTCATGGCATTAGGAAGGTTGAGAACCACTACTCTTTACCCATTTTAAAGTTATTTCAGTGTTCAATGTTTTCTGCTTTCTCCTTGAATGAGGTATCTCTATAATTTATTCAGTCATTTTGTTGGTGCTTTTGTTGTTGTTTTTGTTAGTTTGCTTCCTATTTGTATTTTGAATGGTATTTTATATGTCCTACCTACCAGGATAGGTAGATTTATAGAAAGAGTACCTGTATTGATAACTACCTAGAGGCATGGCAAGGTAGGGGAGGGGGAGGGGGATATGTCAAGCTATCAATAAAGAGTCCAAGATGGAAATATTCTGAAACTGATCGTGGTGATGGTCACACAAATTGTCTCAATATGATAGAGCAGTTAAATTGTAGGATATATGAAGCATATGCTAATAAAACCATTGTTTTAAGTGGGGTAGGAAATCTATCTATTTAGACTTGAATCCCTAGCCAGAGCTGAGTATCTACTAATGATAGTAATATCCAATTGAGTACTTTCTACTCCTGGAAACACTATAGGCTACAAAGTAGAACTGAACCCCTGGAGCTTGGGTGCTATAATTTTTATGGAAGTAAATCTCAAGGCCTTTCCCCTATGGCCTTCGGCAAGTAACTGAGTGCAAGTCATTTGTGCCTGCACCTGGAGATCTTCACCTAGGTATACGAGCTGCAAAAATTTATTGAATTTAAGGGTGGGGTCACCCACAAGGTATTGTCCTTAGAATACATTAAACAGAGAGACTTGATAATCTTCCATAATGATTACAGCCAAGAAAGTAGAGTTGCCACAGCCAAAATAGCACAATTTTGAATGCTAGTTTTAGAGGGGTGGCTTTAAAAAAAAGCAGAGAGACAGGAGAGTTTGATTCAAGACTTCATGTGATCATCAGGACATTGTCATAAAAGCCTAGGGCCAGAGAGGACATGAAAAGGAGACCCTAGTGATTCAAGGACACTTTCTTTCTCATCACCCAAATCCTTCAGTCCCACACCCTCCCAAATTTATCAGATGTCATTCTAGAGATCTAAGGGAAAGTGCAGAAAATTTAGAAAGCTAAGCATCTTGGCTAACACAACAGAACATCTCACTTTTATAGGACTATTAAGATGATGATCAAACCTAGTGTACTGAGTTGCCTGGAAACGAGTTGCTTTCCTTTCGACAGGCAGGTAGACATTATGAGCTCAGAATTCAGTAAAACTTTTAAAACTCCATTTTCTCTATGTATCTCTATATAGTATTAGCCACATTGCATACCTATGAACCCATTGCAAGCTTCATGAGCATTTGGTTATATTTTGTTTGTTTATTAATAGGATGACACCAGACCAGATGTTGTGTCCTATGATTAAAACTACTGTCTATTGATGTGATTTTTATTGTACAGATTATAAGTAATGTGGCAGTCATATGCTTATGTTAATTTTATGGTTGAAATGTAGGGGTGGAGTCTGGCCTGTTAATCTGGAGATAGCCATTGAGTAGCCAATGAGGCCTCTGTGTGGGCATAGCTTTCTCCTGAGACTTCTGGAAAATCTTGCTGTATTTCCCTCGTGAAGATGAGAAGCTATCTTCCCCAGTTGTTGGGAGTTAATCTCAGAGACAATTAATCACAGACAAGACAAGCTGGCAGCGTTGGAGAAGCTGGAGGAGCCGGCAGAGAGACCACACAGCTTTGCCCTGATGGAGCCAGACCTCTGAAGCTGGGATAGCCAGATGGAGACCTCTGCCAACAATGAGTTGCTTCTGCTGTTGATGGACTTTGAGCCATGGAGGTGAGGTACCCTGCCAGCACCAGGATTCTGCACCCACTGACCTGTGACTTCGTGAGTCGGAAGAAGACTTTATAGACTGGTTTGGGGCATATGGGTTAATTTCGGACTTATGACTTTGAACTGGACTGGGCTGGGATGCTTTCTCCATGTCCCATTCCTTTTGTATATAAACCCTTTCCTTATATCGATATGCGTGTCCTAAATTTGTTCCTCTAGTCTTCCCGGACTAACACAAATAATATATCACTTAAGTTCATTTCACCGAATCATTTGGCATATGAAGAAGAAAGTAAAGTATATACATCATTATACTTTAACAAAATAAAAAAATAAAATAGAAATTATTATTTTACAGGTGCAGAATTGATATTAATAGCAAAATGTCCTTTCTAAATGCTGCTTCATTTCTTACTGATTTTTAAAAATTCTATATAGTACATTTTCTGATCACTCCCAGTCATTTTTTACAAGCCTGAAAAACTTCAAACCTATCATAAAGACAGTTTATCTCTACTAATTTTACAGTTGTTGATAAGCCTAATTATGGAGTGCATTCCTCAAATCTGTGATAATATGGAAAGTGAGGAAATTTATATGGGCCTAATTATTAAAGTGGACTATTAAATAAAAGCAAAACTTCTGAGCTTAATGACCCTTTGTACTCTTTAGTAACAGTATAAAATTATACTTGAAGATCTAATATCAATACAAATGGGAACAATCACCCAAGAAAGTTTAACTTTCACTATAGAATCTTCCAAATTAGCCTTGTTTAGGCTGAATGTTTCCTGCTCTATAGACTTTCCATTTCAACTAAGTTTAATATGTCAAATCACAAGGAAATTTTGATAGAAGTAATTTTTAGATATTTTCTGAAGAATGTACTATTTTGCATGGGTGTGATTAAACTTTTCATTATTTTCTATCTGGACTCTTGAAATCCTTCAGTTGTACAGATTAAGAGTAGCTAACTACTTTTTATCCACAACCTTATTTTTTAAAGGGTTCAAAGGCAGAATAGAGAGTCTTAGAATAAAAAAAACACCTGAAACAGCAAATGACTACATTTACCTGAATATCTTATTTTTAGTAGCACTTTGCATCAGACTTTTATTCTTGAGCTCTCTACCTCAATCCATCTTAAAAAACTGTCACTTATTGATTGTCTAAATGTTTCTTTTTTACTCAACTCTTTCTTTTCACACATTAATTTAAAACAGTATAAAGATGCATTTCAGTCATTAACAATTTTGAAAATATGAAACTTACAGGACATTTGGAAATGGGAGATTATCATTGGAAATATATAAATGAATGTACATTTATAAACAAATCAGCAAAATTCGGTCATGTTTCTTTGCAGAGAAATAATGCAGCTTAATTATAAGCCCAATTTCAAATTTATGTCAGAAAAACTTGTCTTCTAGCATTTGGGAAGTAATAGTGGGCAAACGTTATCATGTTTAGTGCCTCACATAGTTTTTTCAAAAGCAGGCATTCACCTGAGGTTCTTTGTTTGTTTTTAATCATTTTATTGGGGGCTCATACAACTCCCATAACAATCCATACATCCATCCATTTTATGCAAAGCACATTTGCACTTCTTTTGCTATCATCATTCTCAAAACATTTTCTTTCCACTTAAGCCCCTGGTATCAGCTCCTCATATTTCCCGTCCCTCCCCATCCCCTTTCCCCATGAACCCTTGGTAATTTATAAGTTATTATTAGTTGAGGTTGTGGCTTTTAGAGATCGAGTGGTTGTTTTCCACCACTGGTCTGTCAGTTTGTCGCACTGTAGTGACATGTGTGTTGCTCTGACGGTGGAAGGTATGTCAGCGGTATTTCAAATATGAGCCAGGTTTCCCAAAGTGAGTGGGTTTCCGCCAAACGTCCAGACTCAAAAGACACTCTGAAGAACAAACAGGCCGTTCCCTTCAGAAGGTGCTTGCTGCATTCCTGATGTCTGAAGGCAGCTTTCTATTCCATTTCTTTGATCACATCAGGTGTGAGCTGAGGGGACTTAGAGAGGTTGTTGAAGACATCCCAGATAGCTCAGTTATCTCGCAGGGATTTAACTCTATGCCACAGTGCCTTTATCATCAATGAGCATAAGATCTCACCGACTCCACACGGCTTCTAAGTAGAAATTTATTTAAAGAAATGAACTCCCTAGTTAGAGTTTCTCACACCTTGTATATTATAATTACTATAAAGTTTCTGGTTAGAGAAGACTATAAACACACATATAATACATAACCTATATGTATATATGTGACTTTATATAAACTCATATATATGAGTTTGTGGAAAAGTTCTATTAAATAATAATCCCCTTGTTCATGAACTTTATGAAGATGCCTTCAGCTATAATCTATTTTTAAACTTTCGTTATAAGCAAGTGATACATCCACAATTTGAAACATAGGAAGTATAACAATATTGAAAACATTAATGGTACCCCCAAAAAGCCAAAGTCATTGGCATGATTCAATGCCAACCCATAATAGTCCTATAGGACAAGATGGAAATGCCCCTTTGAGTTTCTGAGACTAAATTTTTATAGGACCAGAAAGCCTGCCTTTCTCCGGTGGAACTTCTGACCTTACAGATTGCAGCCCACCACTTAACCACGGTGCCACCACCTTCCACTTGTATAAAAGTGTCTGTAACTTGAAACATATATTCATATAGACATAATATTGAGGGCCTTTCTGATTTTGTGGCCTTTCCACTCTACCAAGCATGAGGTCCTTCTCCAGGAACTGGTTTCTCCTGATTACCTATCTAAAGTTTACAAGATAAGTGTCTTCAGCCTTTCATCTAAGAAGCATGTTGACTGTACTTCTTCCAAGACCAATATGTCTTTGGTAGCTTTTTTTGGTAGCTCATCATACTTCTAACATTCTTTGACAATACCATAATATAAATATATCATTTTTCAATGGCCTTCATTATTCAAAATCCAACCTTCACATGAATATTAAACAGTTGAAATGACCATAGCCTGTGTCAGACAGATTTTAGACCTCACAATAACATCCTTGCTTTTGAATAGTTTAAAGACATCTTGTACAGCAGATTGACCTAATGCAACACATCTTTTGATCTCTTGACTACTGCTTCTATGAGCATTCATTGTGAAGTCAAGCAAGATGAAATCCTTAACATTAATCACGTCTCCTTATAGCATAATGTTACCTCTTGGTGAGGATTTTGGTCCTCTGTACAGTAATCCAAATGGAAGGCTGCAGTTCTTGGATCTTCATCAGCAAGTGCTTCAAGTCCTCTTCGCTTTTAGCAAGCAAGGTTTCCTAGCACCTTTCTCCAATTCTGATGACTCCTTTTCCTTCATATAATCATTTTAATCATGGTAAGAGGTTGCAATCCTGAAAAATCAGTCCTGATTTTAAATCACGCAGTGTTCCCTTGTTTCTGTTTGCACAGCGACCCCTTGACCATGTCTAAGTTCCTCATGATCACAATGAAGTGTTCTGGGGTTCCATCTTCTCAAGGTTATCCATTGTTTGTTCTGAGCCACACAATGAAATGCTTTGGGGTATTAAATAAAACACAAGTAAACTTCTTTCTTGTTTCCTCTGCTTTCAGCAAGATCCATCTGACCTCAGCAATGATAGCCTTTGCTCCATACCCTCTTCTGGATACAGCCTGAACCTCTGGCAACTTCCTTCAAGTAGTGCTGCCACTGTTTTTGGATGATTTTCAGTAAATTGTCCTTGTATATGATATAACTATATCTTCTATAATATGCACATTCTGTTGAGTCATCCTTCTTTGGATGAGTATACATATGAATTTCTTCCTGTCAGTTGAGCAAGTAGCTATATTCTAAATTTCCTGGCCTAGATCAGTGAGTGCTTCTATTACTTCATCAGCTTTTTGAAATATTTCAGTTGGTATTCCATAAATTCCTAGAGCAAATAGCACCCTATAGTCATAATTATTTTATATGCTTTCCCTTAGGTGAAAATTTTTGGATATTGGATATATGACCTTTGTTCTATGCGAACAGAAAAATTTCATTTGGGATTTTTTTTATATTATAACTAGCTATCCAAAAGTTTGAATATAACTTGCTTCAATAAATATTTTAGTACTAGTGAGCATCAGTAACTTGGTAGTTCGGGTCACAGTAAAATAAAATTTAAAAATACAAACTCTGTTCCATTTAGAATCTATGAACATGGAGAAACATAAATAACTACACAAATGATTACAAGTTTTGATTAAAACTATGAAGAAATAGTAGATACTGGAAAAATATATACTTCAGGAGTATAAATTAGGTGTTTAGGTCACTAAATAAAGCTATTTCTAATTCCTGTGGTTGCATCTCAGTTTCCTGATATTTCTACTTTTCTAGAGCTCCTAAAATTTCTTGGCCTTCTGCAATTGAAATAAAGATTGGTTGAATGAACCTGTACTTAAAAGTTCACTTCATCATAAAGCACTTTGGCTGGAGGGCCCTGTCAATATGATTTCAAATTACTTCCTTACTATGTCTTGAGTGAAGGGCATGCCTGACCCATTCTCAACTTATTTTCACTTGTTCATACTGAAGTTACTTCTCCGGGCCATTAAATAAGAGTGTAGAGTACTTTCCTTCTTAATAATGGATTCTTTCTGGCTGCCTGAGGCTGGGCTGAGAATAACACCTGGGTTTCTAGTGTGCATGAAGGGGAGGCTAGTAGGAAATTTATACAGACATAATGAGGGCATTTTGGATGACAAGAGTAGGTAAACTTATATTTGTACAATAGTGTCCATTAGAAAACAACTTATTTGGTAGCTAATAGGAATACATCTATGTATGAAAAAATGCTAATTCTGCATGCTAATGCTGACCATTTACTATTACTTTCACCCACATTTGATACTTATGGGAAATGTAGCCAACAAATGAATATATGTTGATTGGCTCAACTCCTCCTTGCGATCCCTCTGTAAGGGTATGTTGCTTCACCTATTGCCGGGCTTTGGGTCCCCAATCTTTACTTTTTCTTATTTACAGTTATATAATTTTAGTTCTTTGATGCCCGATACCTCTCATCATTACACAGGTTGGTGTGCTTCTTCCCTGTGGGCTTTGTTGCTTCTGAGCTAGCTGGCTGCTTTTTTACTTTCAAGCTTTTAAGACCCCAAACAATATATCTTTTGATAACTAGGCACCATCAGCTTACTTCACCACATTTGCTTATACACACATAGTTCTTAAATGCTTCTTCCCATCCCACTATCATGATGCTAATTCTATCTTACAAATATACCTAGACCAGGGGATATACACTGGTGTAGATAGGAGCTGGAAACATGGGGGATTTAGGGTAAATGGTCCCTTTAGGACCAGTGGTGATACTGGGAGGGTGGAGGGAAGGTGGAGTAAAAAGGGGGAACCAATTGCAGGGATCTACATATAACCTTCTCCCTGGGGTACAGACAACAGGGAAGTGGGTGAAGGGATACATCAGACAGTTTACTATATGACAAAATAATGACAATTTGTAAATTATTGAGTTCATGCGGGAGGGGGAGTAGGGTGGGAGGGGACATATGGGGAGCTGGTAACAGGGACCTAAGTAGAAGGAAGATGGTTTGAGAAGGATGATGGGAACAGTATGGTCTACATATAATTGATGTATATATTGATCATGATAAGAGTTGTGTTGGCTCCCAATAAAATCATTTTTAAAAAATCTAAGCATGTATAGTATTGCGCAAATCAGCTGGAATTGATCTATTTAAAATCATTTAAGGATGTCAATTTGAGGGAAATATTTGCTGATTCAAGCAATTGTATCGTCATTCACCTCATATGCATGTGATAGCTAGACTGTGAATAAGGAAGAACAGAGAATTGATACACTTGAATTGTGGTATTGTCCAAAAATGCTGACTATACCACAGTTGCCAAAAGAATAAATAAATCTGTGCTGGAAAAAGTACGGTTAGATCCCACCTTAAAAGCAAGAACAGAAAGATATTTTGGATATGTTATGAGGAAGTACCAATCCCTGGAGAAGAACATCATGCTTGACAAAGTGGAGTGTCAACCAAAGAAGAGTTGGATTACCACAATGGCTATAGCAATCAGCTCCCATACAGTAACTGTGAGGACGGAGCTAAGCCTGGGCGTGTTTCCTTCTATTGTCCAGAGGGTAGCTGTCCTTAAGAAGTGTTTCAAGAGCACCCAAAAACAATTCAGAGCACGAGTGAAATGAAAATTTGAGATCTAAGAAATATTACTAGTGATGGCAAAACTAAATGAGAAGCATCAAAACTAGAACTGTGATGTAAATTATAAATAATATGGCAAATAAAGGCATATTAACTGAGAGTTATGACCAATAAAACCATTAATTTTGATGACAGAAGGTTTATGTATGTGGACAGAATGCTTATCTGTATGAGGACATCTTTAAATAGCATTCTAAACCACACTATGATGCTTTCTTTTTGCTAGATACACTGAATTTAAAATTTCTTGCCTTTTTTCTCAAGTTTTATAATAATGTTATCTATGGAGAATTCCTTTTCTTCTTTTCTCCCTCTCTCAATTGGTCCTTCCAACTCTTCTCCATTCTTTCTTTCTTTTATATTAGAGAGACAACTTGTTCATCTTGAGATGACTAGCATTTTGCATTTTGTTCATATGAATCACATTGTCAGTGGGTGCACACTTGAGGTCACGTCAAAGCATCCACATATAAGTGGGCTCAAGTAGTTCACACTTCTATTAAGGGACAACTGTGGATTACGTGTGCATTTTCAACCTGTGTGAGATTGCTTTCTCTGTTTCCCATAATGTTCAAGTCAAATATGTATGTATATATATATATTTATTTAAAATATTTCAAGATTAAATAAAATTATATTTTGATTCCATCTTCCACGAACTTTCCGAAACCCCTTCTCTATCTGTGCATTTGTCTACATGAGCATGTTATTCCTGTTAGCTGTCCTTGAGTTGGTTCTGACCTATGGCCATCCTGTGCACAAGAGGAGGGGACACTGCTCAGTCCTGTGCATCCTCACAATCGTTCCTCTGCCTGAGCCCATTGCTGTAGCCACTGCATCAATTTAACTCCTTGAAAACCTTCCTCTTTTTGATGTCCCCTGACTTTACCAAGCATGATGTCCTTCTTCAAAGACTGACTTCTCTTGAAAATATGTCAAAAATTCTGCAAGGTTTAGTCTTGGCATCCTTTCTCCTAAAGAACACTCTAGCTGTGCTTCTTCCAAGACAGGTTTATTTTTTCTTTTGACAAATCCAAGATACGTGCAATGACCTTAGCCAGAACCACAATTCAAAGACATAACTGCTCAGGTATACATAACTATATGTAAGTTTAAAGCATTGCTATAAAATCATAAAGAACTTCATGAAAGAAAAATACTAAAATGATGGCTCTATTTTTCCTCACTTTATCTTTCATGCAGGTTTTCATTGACCTAACCCTTCTCAGAGAATTATATGGGATTCGATAGGCATAATGTGGAAATACTAATTTGACAGCCTTTGTATTTTCAATTCTGTACTTTTGAAATATTCTTGGAGCTTTGAAACAAAAAGAAGTCTGGCAGGGTAACATCAGGGCTCATGGGTGGATTGGGTAAAGTTGCCAAATGAAATTTTCCCAGGATTTAATTGTCTGGAGATGGTTGGTGGAAATACGGGGTATTCATAGATTTCATGTAAAATCTATTTTATATTCATCCCATTTGTCCTTTCCTTTAATTTGATTTTATATTCTGGTTAAAATTTAAATTGTTCTCAAATTCTATTTGATTGACAATTGGAAAGAACTTGGTGAAGTCATCTAACTTCACTCAAAAAAGAAAATAATGATTTTTTGTGTGTGCGAATATTGTTAGGAAGCATCATCTAGGAGGGTTTGGTAACCTTGAAGGGAGAGACCAAATTATTTGCCAGCAACATCAAGAGACTAATAGTCCTAAGTAAGCCGATGAAGTTTTTCCCAATAACTATAGAGTATTTTACAACATCAATTTAGCTTCAGAATGAAGTAAAAATGTGCTGCTTATTTAACAAGCACTCCAGGCAGTAGTAGTAATTAATGAAAAGAGATTAGAAAAGCATTTAAAAAGACAGAAACATGGAACTTTGATTGGATTGTTTCCTGTGTTTTTTTTTTTTTTAGAATATGCAGAGAAAATCATTTTCAAATTGGTTTTAGGAAAAAACAGATTATTTTGACTTTCTTCTGTGTCCAACAAGTAACTAATCTTTGTCCAACAATTAACAGATATTGCAGGAGGGAAAAAATTCAGTATAATGGGCTCAATCTAGATCCATCTGACCTATTCTCTGATTCATATATTTTTTCAGTTTCTCAGAATGACCAGAGTCAGATATAACTATTCTTGTTGTTAGGGGTCCTTGAGTTTGTGTCAACTCCTAGCAGCACTGTACAGCAGAGCAAAACATTGCACAGTCATCACATCCTCACAATGTCATTATACTTCTGCCCGTTGTTGTAGCCACGCTATCAACCCATCACATGGAAAATCTTCTATTTTGCTAATGCTCTATCTTATAAAATATGAGGTCCTTCTTGAGGTCCAGGTGTTTCCCAATAACAGGTAAAAGGATGCAAGGCAAATTTTTCTCCTTTTCACATCTAAAGATCATACATGAACTATTTCTTTCACTACAGATCTGGATGGATGTCATTTTGTTAAATTAATGCTTTATGTGCAATTTAACTTTTTCCTTCAGTATAATCAGTTCCTATTCATAAACTACCTCTTAAACTAATTGAATATCAGACATGTATTTTGGTACAGTGACTGTCCAGGTGTTTTCTGCATCATCAATATTTTGTCCATAAAATCATTCAATATTTCAACTTGAGACTTGAATTTTTTTCAGTTTTTCATTACAATATATGTCAAGTGTGTTAGTCTGGGTAGACTAGAGGAACAAATTTCATAGACATGCATATGGATAGAAGGGTACAGTTTATGTATTAGAGAAATAGGACATTAAGAAAGCATCCCAATCTAGTCCAGTTCAAAGTCGTAAGTCCAATATTAGCCCATATGCCTGAAACCAATCTATAACGTCTCTTTCCAACTCACAAAGTCATAGGCCAGAGGGTGCATATTCCCGGTACTGGCAGGGGTCCACTCATGGCTCCTCACTTCCAGGGTTCAGGGTCCATCAACAGCATCCAGTGGTGGCAGAAGCAACCCATTGCTGGCACGTGGCCTCTCCAGCTTCAGAGGTCTGCCTCCATCAGGGCTTCTCCTCTGGTCCCTCAGACGCTGCCACCTTATCTTGTCCATGATTCATCGCTCCCAGACTAACTCCCAACAACTGGGAAATAACTTCTCATCTTCACAAAGGAAATATCACAAGATTTCCCAGACGTATGAAGAGAAAGCCATGGCCACACAGAGGCTTCATTGGCTACTCAATGGCTATCTCCAGATTAACAGACTAGACTCCACCCCTACATCTCAATCATAAAATTAGGATAAGCATATTACTGCCACATGAAGAATATTCTACCCTTTTGAGTTTCTCACTCTGTCTTTGCATAATTGATTAAATTCCTTTACTTTGTCTTCTTGAACTACACTTTGACATGATCTGTTCAGTACTTTTTAAAAAAAAATGTCTCTTCCTTTGGCTTCTGCTACTCTATATTCAAAAATATTTTTAACACTCAAGTTGATATTTTCGCAGAGCAATTTCAAAATTCTAAATTATATGGGGGGGTTATATTTCAGATCATCAACTTTGTGTTCAGTAATTTAAAATTCTCACACCCAAGTTAACACCCATCAACAGCCTCAATCATTGATTTACCTTTCTCGCTTTCTCTACTCTCTTTGGTGGTCTACAAAATTTTTATAGTTTCCCACCTTGTAAAAATGGTCTCATATAATAGATCTTCAGTCATTAGTTTTCAATGTGTCATATCTGTTACTGACGTGATCTCCAAATTCAAATGGTAAGTACTCAAGGTCAGGTTTTTGATTCTCATTAACTTTTGAAAGTTTTATTCAGTTCAACCTGCATTCACATATGAGCTTTTTATGGTTTATTTATTATTTGATGCCTGGGCTTGTTCTGGTAAATTATATTAAACATTTCCATTCTTTCCTCATAGGTGTAGTCTATTTGAATTCCGTGTATTCTATTAATGCTATTGAAGAAAGGTATTTTTCATGAAGAAGTGAGAGAGTAGTTGGTCTTCAAAATTCTATCATGTTGTCTCAAGTTTTACTTCTATAATTAAGACATTCTTAACTATTGAATCATCTTCTTTGTTTCCAACAGAAATTATCAACACATATTGATTGTATCAATTTTAGCTTGAAAAAAATGGTAGAACTATTAAATTTCATTTCTGGCTTTAGTGTTTGATGGGTGCATTTAAATGAGTTGAAATGACTGGTCTTGCATTTAGGCATATAAATACTATCTTGTCACAGACAGTATTGTATTTCAAGACAGGTCTTTAAATATTCTTTCTCAAAATAAATATAAGGCCATTCCAATTGAATTTATCATCAACAGCATAGAAAGTATCTGATTATATGATACAAAATGGTCAATAATGGCCAATTCCAGCTCACTAATGTCTTCTATATAGATCTTTATACATGGCATTTATTTTCTAATTGTCCTTGATGAATACTTTCAACACAACAAGTTCTGATTATGAATAGGTGCTTGTAGCTGTTTATTATAATTTTTATCTATGCCAAATTGACATACAAAACTCTGAAAGCATTACTCCATCCACTTCATTAAAGTCCATTCTACTTTGAGTTGGCCTCTCTCACCCATCATTACTTCATTACTTTTTGTGTGTACTTCCAATGTAAGCGGCTTATATTTCTGGCACTATATCAAATGTTTATTTGCTATTTCTAAGGTTTTCAATGGCTACTCTTTCAGAAGTCTAGCATCTTTTCCTCCTACTTAATCATTTCATAATCTGAAAGCTCCATTGAAACTTGTTTACCATTTGTGACTTCACTGATATTGAAATATCTGTGGCATAACTTCCAAACACAGCAACACACATGCCACCGCAGTACTACAAACTGACAGAGATTTTTGGGTCACCTCATTTAGAGGTACAGATTTTCCTCTAATTGCCATTTTTAAAATTTAAATTTCTATACCTAGATTGCACTGCTAAGATATAAAATGAGTTTTTCCATGCATGCATTTAACTTTAAAAAGATTCCTATAATGCTTTAGATACTAAGTAAAATAATGATTTCTAATCAAAGATCCAAAAGGTTCAACATTTCCATTAGCTTGTATGGAAATTTAAATTCTTTACAAGAGAGTGCTATGTTGTATATGAGTGTGATGAGTTGATCAGCTGGCAATTCAAAACTACCCCTTCACTCCATGAGAGAAAGGGCTTTCTTTAAAGTCATGGGGAAAGAAGCACTATTGTGTTAGTTTGGGTAAACTAGAGGAACAAATTTCATAGACACGCATATGGATATAAGGAAAGGGTTTATATACAAAAGGAATGGAACACTGAGGAAGCATCCCAACCCAGTCTTGTTCAAAGTCATAAGTCCGATATTAGCCCACATGCCCAATACCAGTCTATAATGTCTCCTCCGACTCATGAAGTCACAGGTCAGTGGATGCAAAATCCTGGTGCTGGCAGGGGTCTCCCCATGGCTCCTCGCTTCCAGGGCTCAGGGTCCATCATCAGCATCCGGTGGTGGCAGACGCAACTCATCGCTGGCAGGGGTCTCCAGGTAGCCCCTTCAGGTTCAGAGGTCTGGCTCCATCAGGGCAAAGCTGTGTGGCTTCTTCGGCTCCTCAGACGCTGCCATCTTGTCTTGTCCATGATTCGTTGTCTCTGAGACTAAGTCCCAACAACTGGGGAATATAGCTTCTCATCATCACGAGAAAAATATGGTGAGATTTCCCAGAAGTCTCAGGAGAAAGCCATGCCCACACAGAGGTCTCTTTGGCTACTCAATGGCTATCTCCAGCCATTGGCTAGACTCCACCCCTACATTTCAAACATAAGCACATGACTGCCACACTATGAAGACATTCTACTCGGCAACACATGGCATTGTCAAGATTTGTAAACAACTCAGCAGAAAAAGGATTGGATTTTTGTGCCTTTGAAGGGTCTTTAAACCATTCACTAGATAAGTGTTAAGATTCTAAACCTATCATCTTTTTTCCATGATAATAAACAAGAGCCCAATGTTTCCATGAAGGATGATTCCCAAGGAGAAACTCTTTTAAATTGTGTACAGTATGAGATCTGTGCATGTGGAGAGGAATGGTTCCATAAGTTTCTCAAAAGCAAGCCAGAATAAAATTTCAAGAATTATAGATTTGATTCATATTTTCCCCTATTATTTGATAGTTCTGTTAATAGACTTTTAGACCTCCCATAGAAGAAAAGTAGGAAAAAATACAAGAATGACTCCTTTTTGACCTATTGTTATTCACCATCTAGCTATGAGTCCCATAGCTATTTGATTATCTGGTTTTCTAGGATTTAAACTGGGTCCATTTTGATGTTGTAAATTTTGTTTATACTGGTGGGCTTTGTGTGGGAAAATAATAGCAACCTCCAAATCTTGTTGGTTCTTCTTCTTACAAGGGGTATAGTCCATGAAAAAAATATTTACTATGAGAAAAAGAGTGCATGGATTTCAAAATTGTGTTTGCAACAAAAGAATATCATACTAACATTATAACATGTCATTGTAGGATCTAGTTCACTGCATTCAGCAGGATAAGACATCAGTTGAAACTACCTTCTATCAGAGCAATATGAATTGAACTACAACTGAAGCAAGAATAAATGTCAAATTTATGGGGAATCTTGGCTGGAAGAATGATGCTTTATGAAAAGTTTATGGGGATAATGTCCTAAAGAAAGTAGCAGTTTACAAATAGACAACTCATATTTAGAAGGGGCTAATTGATGTTGAAGAGGAAACCCACAGTGGCAGACCAGACACATCAATTTGCAAGAAAACAATTAATCTGCATGTCCTTCTTAAAGAGAATTGATGATTAGCAGCAGAAAGAAGAGCCAAAACAGAAACAGTCAGCATAGATATCTCAATTAACAGCAGAAACAATGTGATTAATTACAGAAACAATGGCTAGCATACACATATCAGTTCATCTGTTTATACAATTCTGACTGAAAATTATAGTTGAGCAAAATTTTTTCTGGAAGAATGTCAAAAATATTTGCATCCAGATCAGGTGCAGACAAGAATCCAGCTTTCTGTGGACAATGTAAGCCTGTGGCTCAAGATCTGAAGCATAGCTTTCCCAGTCTATGAAGAACTTTTTCTCTGTTTAAACAACATGTTCTGCAAACAGAAATTTCTTATACTTTCCTGCTTTGTCCCTTCCCCTGAAAGCTATTTTTCATTTCAGAACAGTAAGTAGTTCTCAAACTGTGGGCCCAGACCACCCATCTTGGAATTTGTGAAAAATGCAAATGATAGTCCTTATGCAAGATAAACTGAATCAATAATTCCTTTTTTGGTTTGTATTATTCAATATCTCCAGATGTATTTTCAAGTTGGAGGATTTGATTACAGGGCATTTTCTTCTAGTCAATGTCAACTCATAGAGAACCTACATGACAGAGTAGAATTGTCCTTGCGGATCTGAGACTTTATGGGAGTAGAGAGCTTCGTCTTTGCTGCTGGAGGTCCTGAAGCGCTAATCTTGTGGATCATTGACCAACGTGTAACCACTTCATTGACAGCACTACTCTACTTGCCCCGTGAAAACAGTTTAGGCATGGCTTCTTTCAGAGACTTTCTATTACTCTCCAATTTCCTCAGAGAATCCTCTATTCACACAAAATTAAGGTTATGTATATGGCACAACATATACCAACAAATTTCTAGCACTATCGAGAATTCTGACTAAATTGTTTGGATGGAAGGTAGAATCTGAATATTAAAACATGAATTTGTAAGCTCTGATGTAAATGTCCTTTTTAAGAGCTTGTACAAAATAGTCTCAGGCCCAAGAAGAACTGTTGGATTTTTTGGAAAATTTTCTGTTGTTTGTCTTGTTGATTTTATAATGAGGGAGGGTTGAGTATGTTTATGTTCTAAGCTAGTAAAAATGAAGAGATTTAAGGTACAGACGAAAGAGGGCTTAACATGTTCAGAAAAATCTATGATGAATTGGGAAGAAATGCAGGTTGTAGTTGAAATATAAATAATAGGAGGAAAGCATCAATTTCTAGGAACAGGAGGGAATTGCACATGGAAAAGGAAATTATGTCTTACTAGAATAATCAAGCCTTATGTGGCAGCTATATAATCAATTTGAGGATTAAGAGTGTAAGGGTGGAATCTAACCTATCAATCGCCAATGAGGCTTTTGTGTGGGTTTTCTCCTGAGTATTCTGGGAATTCCAGTATTCCACCCTGGAGGTGAGTCTCTATCTCTCTATCTCTATCTCTATCTCTATCTCTATCTCTATCTCTATCTCTATCTCTATCTCTATCTCTCCTCACTCCCTGGGAGGCTTTGCAGCTAACAAGACACATAGAACTACACAGGAGCCCTGGGCATTGGAGAAGCCACTTGGAGACTCCTGCCAGTGCTGAGGTGTTTACAAAGTCACTGGATCCATAATACTGCACACTCACTGGCTTGTGATCTTCCTGAATTTAGTATCATTGCATGATTTTTTTCAATAATTTTATTGGAGGCTCTTATAGCTCTTATTCCATATATCATTTGTGTCAAGCATATTTGTACACACATTGCCATCTTCATTTTCAAATATTTTATACTAGAACCCTTGGTATAAGCTTCTCTTTCCTTCTCCTTTTTTTAATAAATCATTTTACTGGGGGTTCATACAACTCCCATCATGATCAATACACATGTCAATGGTATGCAGACCACATTTGCACACTTGTTGCCATCATCACTCTTGAAACATCCTCTCTCCACTTAGGTCCCCAGTACCAGCTCTCCATATTTCCCCTCCTTCCCTACTCCCCCTCCTCCATGAACCCTTAATAATTTACAAATTGTTATTATTTTTCCATATTGTACACTGTCTAATGTGTCCCTTCACTCACTTTCTTGTTGTCTGTATCCCAGAGGAGGTTATATGTCGATCCCTACAATTGGTTCCCCTTTTCTACTCCCCCCTCCCTCCATCCTCCTGGTATCACCACACTCCCACCACTGACCCTGAATGGATCATCTGTCCTGAATTCCTCATATTTCTGGCTCCAGAGTACATCCCTTGGTCTCATTGGATTTTTCAAGTAGAATTGGAATCATTATGGTGGGGGGAAGCAATTGAGAACTAGAGGAAAATTGCATATTTCATTGTTACTACAGTACCTTGACTGGCTCATCTCTTCCCTGCAATCCCTCTATAAGGGAATGTCGCTTCACCTATTGATGTGCTTAGGTTCCCCAATCTGTACTCCTTCTCATTTATAATGATATAAATTTTAGTTCTTTGATGCCAGATACCAGATCCCTTCCACATCTCATGGTCACACGGGCTGGTGTGCTTCTTCCATGTGGGCTTTTTTGCTTCTGAACTAGATGGCTACTTGTTTACTTTCAAGCCTTTAAGACCCCGTATGTTATATCTTTTGATAGCTGGGCACCATCAGCTTTCTTCACCACATTTGCTTATGTACACATTTGTCTTCAGTGATCATATCTGGAAGGTGAGTATCATGGAATCATCGCATGAATTTTGTGAGTCTGAAGTGGACTCTATATATTGGTATCGGACATATGGGCTAATGCCAGATTTATGGACTTGGTTTGTACTGGGCTTGGGTTTTTTTCTCAATATTCAACTGCTCTTATATTTAAAAATCATTCTTAAACACATACCAGTCTCCATAGAACTTATCTCTCTAGTCAACCTTTAATAATACACCTTGAGAGATTGACTTAGGTAAAGCATTATAGTTTTTGCATATTGGTTCCTAAATACTGTGTCTTATTTCTCTTATTGACTGCCTTTTCTAATCATAATGACTGATCTAGAAGAAATCTATGGATTCCAGTATAAAGTCAAAACTACCTTACTATTAAATGATTTTAATAGTGCTCCTAATAAAAAAATTGTCATGATTCTCTTTATTACGTTTTCCAATCACATTTCCAAATTATCTTAATTTATTTTCTAATATTCTTTTTCATGTAACTAAAATTTTGTTTGTTTGTTTGTTTGGGCCTCACTGCCTTCTGGTGGTTGTGGGAGCTCCCGAGCGCTGCTCCTGTGAGCCATCACTGGATTTGAATCGCCAAGCCCACTGGCTGCAGTCCTGCCCTCAACCATTTATATCTGGGGGCTCAGTACCATGTAACTAAAATTTTATCGATTCTATTAGTAAATAAAAGAATATAATTGATATATAGACAGTGGCATCTAGCACACATTGCTAGTATGCTATCATTTGATAAATCTTTTAATCTTGGTATCACATAAAACATCTTTATTAAAATGACCTTGAGAATATAAGGATCTCTGGTGGTGTTATATGTTAGACCTTGGACTGCTAGCCATAAGGTGCAAGTTCAAAGTCATTAGTTGTTCTGTGAAAAAAAGATGAGGCTGTCTTCTCCTGTAATTATTTATAGTCATGGGTACCTTATAAAGGTGTGCAATGATTTGGAATGGACTGAATGGCACCTGGAATTATGAGAGCATATACTTCTATATGTAAGGAATTTTAAAATCTGAAATAAAATAATGTTAAATTTAATGAAGTTGGTTTTGCATGTACCTTATCCTTTATTGCTCATTTTATCAGTAAAATGTTAAATGGTGTATCAGAGAGCTATAAATTGTCATGTTACTGATGAAATATATCAGATTTTTGTGGTCATGCTGCATTATTTTAATATGCAAATGCATATGATTTTCAAATCTTTTATTTGGGATTCCTTCAAGATATGAGGATTTTTAGGCCACTTAGTACAGTTTAGCAGTTTTTTCAGGCAAATTAAATATACCAGTTTATTTTAAATGTACTAGTTTTAATGCTCATCTACCACATATAAGAAGTTTTTTGACTCACTATAAGTTAAAACATTATTAATATTTAAGTAATGTATCAATTTGATAGGAAATCTATCTCATTTGCTTTGCATTATTTAAATTCTGATAAGTTAATTTCCCCGTTTCTTAATAATTTACATTTATTTTTGAGTGATTTGGTTTTAGTAGTTTCTGGATTGAACATCAGACATCGCATTCAATATTTCTGTGACTCAGACAGATCACTGCTTGTTCATTTTGCAGAGTGCCAAAAGTTACCAGTATCATCAAAAGACATGCATTGAACAAATGAGTAAAGAGTTTGATCTTATTAGATTGAATCTACTCATCTATGCCAATGGGGTTTAAGAAAATATGGTGTATTCATTGTTTCACATACATGTGAAAGCTGGACCATGAAAAAGAAAGACTGAAAAATAATTGATGCCTTTGAATTTGTTTGCTGAGGAAGAATAGTGACTGGACTGTGAGACATCAGAAGAAGGAACAAATCTATCTTGAGAGAAGTGAAGGCAGAAGGTTCCTTGGAATCAAGGATGTCAAGAGCTCATCTCACATCTTTTGAGCATGGTATGACAATGGACCCGGAGGAGGACACGACGCTGGGTAAAGGTCAGTAAACAAGCAGATCCTCAGCAAGATGAACTGGCCTAGTGGCTGCAGCAATGTCCCCGCCCGGAAAGGGAGGCCCGTTCAGTAACATGGTGAACATGGATCCTTCTGTTGTACTTAGTGGCTGTGAGGTAGTACCAGCTCAGTAACACCTGACAGTAGGGTGACATAACATTTTCTACATTTCTTAAAATATATTGGAATTATGATATACCAGATATTAGCTTGTATATATAAATGAATTCGTGTCTGGAACCAGCACCCCCATCAAGAATCTGAATATTCAGTGATGTCCCCCACCCTCCCAAAAAGGAATCTGAATATTACCAGCACTACATAAGTCTCCCCTCCTTGTGTTTTCTTCTAGAGACTGATTACTCTTTTGATTCCTTACAGTTTAAGTAAGTATTGCTCTTTTTATTAATAAAATCAAGCACAATTTTTCTTTTCTGTTTTTTGTCATCACTGCCCTCTGGTGGTCGTGGGAGCTACCCAGTCTTGCTCCCAGAAAGCTGCTGCTGGATTTGAACTGCCAAGCCAATGGGCCCCAGTGCCACACTGAACCACTATGCCACAGTGACTCAGGCTGTTTTTCTGATATAAAAATAAAGCAAAAGCTCTGTTAGCACTCCAAGTGTACATCATAATAAAAAAGTATAATCAGGTAATTTTGATTTGTCTTCATCTGGCTATTGTAGTGGTGGAAGTCACCAATATCAGAGAAAATTCAGTTCTATCAGGTTTTCATGCTGTTCCAACTCTCCTAAACAAATTGTTCCAGTTAACGACTTCTCAGGGTAATTGCTTGCTTTCTTGCTCCGATGTTACAAGTGGCCTCCTTGTGCATGCAATTATGCTCATTGGCAAATGCAGCCAATCAAAGTTTATGAGGCTTGAGTATTTATATCAACTGAATTAAAATTTGAGAAGATTATCAGTGTCAGGAATAACTGGGTCTGGAATAGTCAGGAGTTTTTGAGGATTTTATTTCCCAACTTCTTTTTATATATTCTTAACTGTGACAGCTTGGTATGTAATGAAAACTGTTTTTCTCAAGTTTCCTACCTTCTCAAGTTGAAGGAACTGTATATTGGTAGCTTTTAGAGATGTGTGAGATAAACCTTCTGCTTCCATCTCCTTCACAGAACTGTACTCACCTACCTCTATTTATCCATGACAAAAGTAAGGAAAGGTCTTTGACTAGGATAGTATGCTCAGTGCTGAAATACCAGGCAGGATGAGTCACAAAGTAGCAAGGTGGAGTGGTTAAGAGCAGATTCTAGAGCCATAAGGAAGGCCTTGGTTGAAATTCCAACTCTTGACAAGTTTCAGCAAGGTGATTAAATTATTGGGGTTTCCATTGCTCCATCTGTATAGTGAGAAGCTACTCATAGTTAGTCTCTGGAATTATACACTAATTATGCAGATTATGCAGCCATAATCCTCTGAGTTCTGCCTAGGCTTGTGCCCAGTTACATCTTTCCTTCTCTTCCAAGAGTCTGAAAGTCATCTGTTTAGAGGAACAGCTTGAAAAATAATCTGCTTGTTTGAAATGTTATTTTGGGTTAGCTGCTGTTCCTGATTAAATTGAAGGTCATCCGTATGAGTTCTAAGTGGTGTAGAGGAATGGATTTAAATTATTTTTAAATACTCCACAATAGAAATTGCGTTTTTACTCTGGGTAGGGATCTAGTGGAGGTGTGCACGTGTGTGTGTGTGTGTGTGTGTGTGTGTTTGTAAGTATATGTATGTATGTGTGTGCTCGTGCACTGACTACATACAGACTAAACTCTGTGCAGGTATCACCATGAGCTATCAGTGTTGTATAAAAGGGGAAGACAAATTGCATTGCTACAAAATCATAGAAATTTTTATTAAACTACACTTTTGAAACACAAAAAGCTTGCTTCTCATCAAATCTTCTATCCACATCTGTATATTCTGAAGGCAGCATTTCTGGCTCCCTAACCACTGTGCTACTAACTGAAAGGCCAGTGGTTGAAAATGCTGACTGCTGCTTAGGAAAAGATGAGACTGTCTACTTCTCCTTACAATTTGCAGTCCTGGAAGCCATGTGTAAGGTCATTATAGGTTGATATTAATTCAAATGTCAGTGATTTTGGAGTTTGGAACCTTCAATTGACACCGTGCCAAATGGCAGATTTGGGATTCCAGATGCACTCAAATTATTCTTCAATGCATTATTCTTTGAGATTGGGGAACAAAAAAGAAATCTAAAAGGGCAATATCAGGGTTGTAAAGAGAATGGGGTGAAATTCACTAATAAACTCTCGAAGAACAGCCTTTACTACTCTAGAACAATGAGCAGGTACATTATGTTGATGGGAACTAACTCCTGGACTCAAATTTATAGAATTTTTTTTCACTAATGCAATTTTCAATTTTTAGAAAGATTTTTCCTAATAGGCTTTCATGTTGTTCTGTTCCTTGTGAGAGACTCTCCTGTACCCTTTGGGAAAAATCTATGAAGTCTACATCTTAGAGTCTCAAAGACAATTTTCATGACCTTCTGAGCTAACTTCTCTGGCTTGAATGAAATGGAGCCAGCAGATCAACTCAGAAGCCTTTAAAAAAATTGGAACATCTTCTAAAGTTACCCTACAAAGACTAAACTAAGGTTATTGTGCTTACTGAAAGAACCTGTATGTAGCTATCCACTGACTCTAGAGACCGTTTAAATATATTTTGAGGGAAATAAACCTGTGCAAGTGCAACTGGGACCCAGCAACCCTTGTATAATATATTATATTTGCTTTTATTTTGCGTTTTTAAGGAAAAAATTGATTCTTGTTATTCACTAATCTGCAATAGATTCCAAATTCACTGAATAGATTTAACTTTCATTTGGAAAACATTCCTTTAGGAAATATTGTGGTAGTTAATAATCTATTCAAAATTTGAGACTAGCGAGAGAAGGGGCGGAGTTTAGCCTGTCAATCAGGTTGCAGCTTGATGGCCTCATTTAGAGGCAGTAAGGATACACATAGCTCCGTGGAGGGAGTTCACAGGTTCACTCCCTGAGAGACATTACAGCTGACAAGACACATGGAGCTCCGGTAGAGCTTTGGCGCCAGAGGAGCCACATGGAGACCCCTGCCAGCGTGGAGATGCTTACACCCCCACTGTTTCCACAGACTTTCCACCTACCGATCTGTGATTGTCCTGCATTTGGCATGATTGCATATGTTTCATGGGTCTGAAGAGGACTTTTTAGATTGGTATCGGACACATGGGCTATTATCAGTCTTATGGATTTGATCGGGACCGAGCTGGGATGTTTTCTCAATCATCACTTGTTCTTGTCTATAAAGCCCTATCTTATTTATATGTGAGTGTCTATGAATTTGTTTCTCTAGTCTCCCCAGAGTAGCACAGTTACCAAATAATATAAATGAGCTTGCTATTATTTGGCAAACATTATATTATTAAATAATACAGTGACGTTTTCACCGAGAATATTTCTTTGTATTTTGTTTTGTAAAGGGAGTCCCGCTGGCATAGTACTTACATATTGGGTGCTCATCTCAAGGTCAGCAGTTTGAAAGCACCAGGGAGGGATTTCCACACCTGCGAAGAGACGCCGTCTTAAGAACCGAGAGGCACGGTAACTATGAGTCAGAATCAACTCTAACTGTGAGTCTGTTTGTTTGTTGAGTTGTGCTTGTGCTTTGTAAACCTAGAAGAAATACAGTTTACCGCATACCAAATGAGCTAAGAAAACTCACTCTTCATATGGAAAATTAAAATATGTACAAAGATGAAAGCTGTGTTTGCTCATAAGTGGGTCCATCCTATCCTAAACCCATTGTTTCAGGCAGAATGCTCCAGAGGAATAAAAGCAGGATGCATGGTTGCATGTGGCCTCAGTTCAACTAACTTTTGGGGAACAGTTACATACCGAAGGTACTTCAGCTCAGTTGGGCTGCAGGTCCAAGGTCAAGGAAGCAGAAAGTGAAGTCTGCCTTCAGGCAAGTCAGACAGGGTGGGGTAGCCCAGGGAGCTTAATGAAACAGACCCTGGTGGCCCTGCTTTCAAAATCAAGCAATGAAAGTACCTTTAGCTGTGGCAAGCAGGCCACAAAGGATCAACACCATCCATGGGTTCACTCAGTCCACAGGTAGTGCATCCATTGTTGAGGAAAAGGACAAAGCATCAGCATGCTGGTCCAATCACCAGGGAGTAAAAGAAAGACAGGGTGCAGCTCTGAGTATTTATCCTAGATGCCCTCCAATCAAACTTTGACTTGATTAAACTCCACCCACATGCTTCTATGGAGGCCTATTTGGTACAATAAACCTATTACCCCTGTTAAACTTATTCTTATTTCTCTATTTTACAGTAAACATCTTACACACTGAAGTTGGATTTTATTTTATTTTATTACTCTTTAATTGGCACATAATCTGAAGGTGGATTTCTTTTAAAGCTTAAAGCTGTTATTCAAGTATGGCAGGAGTAATATTAACCAACACAGCTCGAATGACTTGAATGTCAGCAACAGTACAAAATAATTTTCAGATTTTCTTTACTGCAAAACCTAGGAATCACCTCAGGCTCTCTTGAAAGGAAATACGTTTAGGTTTTTTTTTTTTTTTTTACTTTTCAAAGATTTTTCTTTAAAATTCAAGGTTTCCTTTCACATGCAAGAGGACTTGACTGTGGTGGTGTAACAAGTTACTCATAGGGTGACTCGATACAAGTCCTGCAGTTAAAAATCAAAGCCACTGTAAGGGAGAAAAGTGGGGCTTGATTTAGGTCCTCAGAAGCCCAAATGACCAGTTATATTCCAATGTAAGGAGTCATAATTGACTCAATATCAATGACTTTTTAATTTTAGAAAAACTGTAGTAATTGACACTGCTTACACGCAACCTGTTATATGAAGATTACAAAACTTGGTTTGCTGAAAGTGAGGATTTAAAGCACTTGCTGAAGAAGATCAAGGATTTCAGCCTTGAATATGGATCACAATTCAGTGTAAACAAACCCAATATTCTCACAACCGAGCCAATAGGCTATTAGTAGAAAAATAAATGAATAAAGATGGAATCCGTCAAGAATCTCATCTCACTTGGATCCACAGCTGAGGCTCATGCAACCAGCCAAGAGCTCGAAAGACACCTTGCTTTGGCTACATCGGCTACACAGATAACTTTAAACTGTTGAAATGCAAGGATGTGCCTTTAAAGTCTGAGGTGCAGGGGCCCTGAGCCGTGGTATTTTCAAGGGCCTCATAAGCATGGGAAGTTGGACATTGAATCAGATGGACTGAAGAATAACCAATGCTTTTGGGTTATTGTGCTGGCAAAGTGTATTGACAATCCCTTGGGCTGCTAAAAGAAGGGGGAAAGTGTCCTGGAAGAAACACAATTATATGCTGTGTGGAAGCAAGGTTAGCTAGACATTTGGATATGTTATGAGAAGAGATGCATCCTCAGAAAATGATGCCAGGCATGATAAAGTGGAAGGGCAGTGCAAAAAAAGGGAAATTCACAATGAAGTGGACTGACACAGTGGCACACTAATGGACTCAAGCATAAGAACAGTCGTGAGAATGCTGCCTGACTAGGCAGTGTTTCAGTCTATTGCTGGAAGTTAGAACAAATCCAAGGCACCAGAAAACAACAGACACAAACTGCCTGTCTTTTAGATTTCATTTGCTATTCCTCACATTTCCCTGCTCTGTATTTGATCTCAGCAAAATGTCATGCTTAGGTAAATGGGCGAAAATGGTGTAGTAGAATTCAAACATCAGTTTGGTGAACCCTTTAAAAGGATGTGACATCTTATTTGCATCTGATTCAGGACCCCGTTTTTTCATTTTTGATCTTTGAAATCTTTTTTTTACATGTGTTGAAATTACTTTGGACATCGTCATTCTTTTCTTAATTTGCAAAGTTTGGTGTGATACTATCAAAGAAGTATTGTTAAATATCTCTGTATATTGAAAAATAATATACTTCTTGTTAAAATTGAAACAAGTGAAAACAGGCTCAAATTCAAAGATAATATTTTGGCGAGCAGCCTCCCAGGTGCCTCTCTTGTTCTCACCGTAAAGTCATACATTCATGACCTTGATGAAAAGGGATCTACTATACATGTTAAAACATTCTCACCTTTTCCTGTTGCTTTGCTTTGTTCATTCAACAATTGTAATATGCCACCTGGAGCAATCTTATTTAGAATTAAGTGATTCAGTAAGCCAAGAGAAAGTAGTGACAACATTATGTCAGCTAATTATCTTTTTAAAAATGTTTAATCATTTTCTCTTACAGACATCATAGCGCTTCATAGTTTAATCAGATCATGCAGTATTGTTTAATGGCTACCACAGTCAATTTGAAACATTTTCTTTCTTCTCGAATTCCTTGAAATCTGCCCTCCTCTATCCCCACCTTCCCCCACCTCACCTCCATGAACCCTTGTTTATTATTTATATTCTCTATAGTATTTTTGTTTTGTCACATTTTACAACATCCAATATATCCATTTGCATGCATTTCTGTTGTTCAATCTCTTTGATCGGGTTGTACAATCATCACTGCTCTCAGTTCCCTATCCCCACCCCGATTCCCTCCCATCCTCTTCCAGTATCCTCTGATAACTATTACTCCTGTTACTCTGTCTGAAGGGCTATCTGTCTCAGCTTTCATGTGCTGAATGATCTTAAATATACAAGATAAGATGAACACATACAAATCTAGAATGATTGAAGAGGTAAAGCAAATAAAAACCATAACATAAGGGGAGGAAATATAAGAGACATAGAGGATAGTTATGTGGTTCATCAGTGCCATACTGTGCCCTGGATTTATCATACCTTCCATGTGGTCCTTATGAGAAGGATTGTACAATTACCTTAAAGGTGGGTTTTGAGTCTCCACTACACCCACACCCCTTCACATTGATTAGTTGCTTGCTTTTGAACTTCTGATCCATCTTCCCATAGACACCTTGTGATCATAAGGCTGGTGTGATTCTTCTATGTGGGCTTTGTTGCTTACCTGATAGATGGCCTCTTGTTTAACTATAAGTCTTTAAAATCCCAGTCATTATATCTTCCAATAGCTCAACACCATCTGTTTTCTTCACTACATTTGCTTATGCACCCATTTTGTCTTCATGATCACATCGGGAAGGTGACTATCATACCATGCCACACTGTTAGAACAAACCATTCTTATACTAAGGTAAAATTTGAGTAGAGGCTTAAAGTCTATATGATTCCTTGTTGCATTTGCATATAAATGCATATATAAACAAGTACACCTATGTTTATACATTTACATGGCCACATATATATTTTTGTCTTCTTTCCTCTTTTTCTTTTTTTCCCTCCTGCCCCATCATGTTTTGCCAATGTTCACCTCTCAGTAATTTATTTCAAATAAAACTTAACAAATTGAACACAACCAGAAAAGCTACCTTCTCCTTGACATCAATTTTAGAACACTTGCTATTCCCCCAAACCTGTCATTATTGACTGGCTGCTCTCCTTCCCTCCTTCCCTTCTATGCCCCCAAGGAACTGTCACAGTCTGCATAAGATTGCCTATCCTGCCTAAAACAAAACCAAAAAATACATGTAGTCACAAGCCTACTAGGGATCCTGACATAGAGCAGATGAATAGCTCTCCGTTAAATAGAGAGAGGGAGATGCTATAAACCATTGGTCCCTTCCCCTGTTCTTCCAGAGATGCATACCCTGGTCCCACTTGCCTAGCAATTCATACACACTTTTAGACTTCAGCATTCATGTCGGAACCACAAGTATCCTAAATGTCCACGTTGCTATTCCTGTAGCCAGGGATGCAGTGTGGTCTAGTGCCCTACACAGCTAGTGCAGAGAAGCCAGTCTGCCCTGCACACCTGGGGATAAATCAAGAGGATAAATCAGTGAGGATAGCAAAGCCATGAAGTCCCTGATGTATACCAAGCACAGATTTCTCAGTCAGAAAGCAGCACTTGCCATACAGTCTTAACTGGTTAGGAATTACTTAGAAGGAAGCCAATAATTCAATTCTTTTTCCAAACCTAAAGTATTATTTTGCTCTTCATTTTATTTCTTATATAACTCATAGTTTTGTCTTTGAATGCTGAATAGGGTGTCGTCTTAATTACTACCCATAACAAAATCTGAATATTCTCAACGTAACATATTTTAAAAATTCATAATTGTCAGTGATTTATTCTTTCTTTAATATATGTTAAACTTTTACATTTGTTGTGATCACTGGTTGCACTGTTGAGTATTAGCCTGCTCTCTCAAAGGTTGGCAGTTCTAACTCACCAGCTGCTATGCAGAAAGAGCATGAGGGTCCTTGGTCTCATAAACATTTACAGCCTGGGAAGCCCTATAGGGATTGCATGGGTCAGAATTTAATCTATGACTCTAGAATTAGCTTTGAGTTTTGTAATTCTTCTTATTCCTTTGATCTCTATCCATTTTGTACTCATATAACATCATATTAATTATTTATATTTTTTAAATATTTGATAGAACAAATGCCTGCCTACATCTCTATTTATGTAGGTTAATATTTACAAGAAGAAGCAAATCTTCCAAAGAGTTTACTTTTCTTAATTCAATAACTTATTTGTTAAAATACATTGCCCTAGGCCATAATTTGATACTTCAGTTATTCAGCATTAAAAACAATTCTACATCCTAATGGAAATGCATATTTATGTGTGCAATGGAAATACAATATATTTATGATGTTTAACAACAAACATCCTGAGCTCTAAATTCCCTGCAATGTAAACAATTTATGTGATTTTTTTTTAGCATTTGTACATACTAAAATGAGAATATCAATTGGCTAAATAAGAAAAAGAAGAGGTGCTTTACTCCTGGAACAAGTTATAGTCTCAGAAATGACTAGAGCAGCTATACCCTGTCCTAGACGTCATTTGAACTTGGATTCACCTCCAAGACAATGAGTGAATATTGGCCAAAGTTCAACTCAAAGTTCACCTCCATGTAGTCAAATCTGATACTATTAGGTTGCCTTCAAATAGGTAAATTAAGATGATCATGCATATTGTGTATTTGAACCTTTCAAATTTCCTTTTATTTCTAAGGTATTTCTTAGCTCTACACACAAAGTTTGGTTTTAAGAGGCGAGTGTTATTTTTTTTTGTACCTTGTGCCTATCTTCACTTCTTTTCTTTAACAATATTCAGTCACTTAAGTTTTTATGATGTAAAATGGACCATCTCATGTAATTTAGTCAAAATATATTTCCCATAGATGAATATGCCCCCAACTTAACAATATTCTAAATTTAATACCTGTGACTACCTAACATTAATAAAACCTCTGTAGATGTCCTTTACTATTATTATTATTGACAGGTACCCATGGTGAGCCAATAGACAACAGAATGAAACACTGAGCAGTCCTGAACCATCATCACATTTGTACCGATATCTGAGGCCATTAATAAAGCCACCTTGTCCTTCTTCAGGGATTGGCCTTTCCTAGAAATATTTCCAAATGATGTCAGCTGAGCAGAGTTTTTCTTCATTGTCTGTTGTTAGATTGGAAGCTGTACTGAAACCTGTTCACAATGGGTGACCCTGTTGTCATTTGAAATACCAGTGATGTAGGTTCCAGCTTCACAGCAACACACAAGCCATGACAGAATGACAAACTGACAGACAAGTGATTGAACACTGAGGGCGAACATTGAGAAGTTCAGACCAGATTCAGACAAGGACCTGGAACAATGGATATCATTGCTTATGTTAGATGTCTCTAGGCTCAAAGCAGAAAATACCAAAGATGTTTATTTATGTTGCATTGACTATGCAGAGGCATTAGGTTGTGTGGATCATGATAAACTGTATATTGACTTGAGAAAAATAAGAATTCCAGAACACTTCATCATGTTCATTCAAAACTTGCCAAGAGACAGTTGTGTGAACAGAACAAAGGAATAGTGCATGGTTTAAAATTAGGAAGCATATGTATCAGGGTTGCATCCTCTCAGCATACTTGTTCAATCAGTGTAGAAGATAGATTATATGTAGACAGGCAGGTGGCACCATCATTGCAGCAAGTCTTGTTAATAACCTGTGGTATTCAGATCGCACAACCTTGCTTGCTGAAAGTGAAGAGGACTTGAAGCACTTGCTGATGAAGACCATCAAGGATTGGAGCCTTCAGGATGGAGCCAAAAGTCCTCACAACTGGACATTTCTAAGTAACTTAATGATAAATAGAAAGAAGGTTGAATTTATCAATGATTTTGCCTTAGTTATTAGATTCATAATCAATGCTCATGGAGGCAGCAGTTGAAAGATCAAAAGACATATTGCATTAGGTGAATCTGCTGAATAAGTATTGAAGATCCAGGATGCAACTTAGCGGACCCAAGCCATGGTACTCCCTACTGCAATAGATGCCGGAGAAAGTTGGCTATTAAATAAGGAATATCAAAGAAGAATCAATGCATTTGAATCGTGGTGCCAGACAAGAATAATGAAAGCACCATGAATGGTGAAAAGGACAAATTGATTTGTACTGGAAGAAGTGAGGTCAGAGTGAGCCTTCAAGGCAATGAGGCATGGCCTCATCTTACTTAATTTGGACATATTGTCTAGAGAGATAAGTCCCTAGGAAAGCACGTGAGGCTTGGAAAAAAGGAGGAATGTCTTCAAAGAGATGGAATGCTGTGGTGGCTGCAGCAGCATACTTAGCCATCCCAGGACTGTGCCGTGGACATTATGTTTGGCACAGGACCCCTAAGGGCTGGAGCTGACTTGATGGCACCCAACAATGGCCACATGTAGGATAAAGTCCCCCCAGCTGCTTCTTTTTGTGACTATGACACGGTGGGTTCTTTCCATCTGCTCTCAATGCTTCCTGCATCACTCAATATTCTGCCTACAGAACATTTCAAAATTGCCAAGGGCTTGAATTTTTTCTCTTGAGTTCTTTCGATTTAAAATATGCTGTGCATGTTCTTCCCATGGCTCTGTCACCTCAAATTGCCCTCTGATATGTCCTACTCACCCTCTTGACCTTGTCTTTTTGTTCATTTTTAAGCTACTCTATGATAAAGAGTCAGTTTTAGTGTATCCTGACATCCACTCTGAACTCTCCTTGCTTTCTCGTCTTCTTAATGACCTTGCTTTCTTCATAAATGTTTTTTTTTAATTTCTTCACAAAGCTCATCAGGTCTTATGTCATTTATGTTCAGTGTGCCAAATCTGTTCTTGAAATTCAGGTGGACAGACTCATTGTCCTATGTTGACTTTTGTTGACTTGTTTTAATTTTCAACATCTTTATCTCGAACTTATATATGAGACATTTATGGTATGTTCCACAGTCGACACCCGGTCTACTTTTAGATGTTGATATTGTGTTTTCTTCATTGTGTCTTTCCACAGATTTAGTCAGTTTGATTTCTATATATTAAATCTGAAGTAGTCCATCTGTGTAAATTACCTTTTGTGTTGAAAAAGATATTTGCTCTGGTTAAGTAATTGGTTTCACTTATAATATCACAATAGTATCCTTCAAAAAAGAGAAAATTCTGCCACTAAAGTAGATGAAGGATATATGTATACATCTTTAGCATAACAATGGACTTTGAGGCCACACTCAACTACAAATCCTAACTTAAGAGTAATCAGTGATCATTGAAGATACGAGTGCTATTGTAAAATGTGAGGAAGATACCAGATGGTACCTGGCTATCAGAAATAATAGACTCTCGGCTCTTAAGAGATTGTCTTAAAATTAACAGCCATCTAAGTGAGGTGACATGTAAGCCTCAATGGTAGGAGCACATCACCCTGTGTGATCCAAAGATCATAAATAACAAAATCCAAGATCAGATGAAAGAAATGCATTAGAGTCTAATTCTGGGCACCCAGTTTGCAGAAGGTTATAAATGACAATAAAAGCCCCCCATCCATTTGCAGAAATTCTATGAGGAATGAATCTCTGGTGAATCCCCAGAGACCATTGATCAAAGATATAAAGAATTCTGGCATGGACTGTACAGCAGAAAGCAAATTATTGCAGATATGATTAGGCTAAATTTTAGCATAATTTCATTTGTTCCCTCTTTTAACCAATATCACTGGACATGTTTTATAGTAATTTTAAAATGAAAATCTACTCTTCTGTGTAAGCTTTTAAAAGAAGTGCAATGAAGTTTTATTTAGCAAAAAATAAGATGCTCACATCCTATTCACTAGGATCTGGGACTATGCTCATTTATGTGGTGTTATGGATTAAATTATGTACCTAAAAATATATGGTATAAATACTAAACCCTATATCGGGGACTATACTATCACTTGGACATGTGTTTTCTTTGTTATATTGTGTATATTGTATTAAAGAAAGTTGTGTCTTGAGAAAAAAATGTTTTTTTTTTGTTTGTTTTTGGGCATCACTACCCTCTGGTGGTCATGGGAGCTACCCAACCTGCTCCTGAGAGCAGTCCCTGGATTTGAACCGCCAAGCCTGTGGGCTGCAGTCCCGCACTCAACCACTTATGCCTCTGGGGCTCAGGCCGTGGGGAAAAACTTGAGATATAAAATGATTCTATATAAAAACCAACAGAGAAAGCTTTTTCTTAATATACACACTGAATTGGAATTCTAGTTCCTAAAGTGTAAGGGAATAGATTTTTGTTTTTAACACTAGAAGAAAAATCAGTGACATGCAGTTGAGTCCATTATGTAGCAACCCTCTGGTGAGCAGGTTGGTGAGCAACCCTCTGCTAAGAGCAATAAAAATTAAATTTTCTATGTAAACTAATAAACCACATTTTAAGCAGAAATCAGTCCTTCAAACCTTTGATATAATTGTGTTCCCTTAATGTACAGGAAACCATTTTGGTAACAAGACAGCTCTCAGACACAAAGATAACCTTCAGTGTGGATTATAACCGAATACAAAAAATACCAAGCTCCTCACAACTAGACCGAAAGGGAACATCATGAACTCAGAGTAATAAGAAGCAAAGGCGAAAATAGTACTAATAGGGCTAAGTTGCACCTGACCAAACCTTCCTATGCATGTGCGATGTGGACATTGAATAAGGAAGACCGAAGAAGAATTGATGCGCTTGAATTATCGTGCTGGTGAAGAATATTGAAGGAGAGCGTAAGTGGTTGAGTGCAGGACAGCGCCCTGCGGGCTTGGCGGTTCCAATCCAGCGGCGGCTCTCTGGAACAGCGCTGGGTAGCTCCCACGACCACCAGAGACGGTGATGCCCCCCCCCCCCCAAAAAAAAAAGAATATTGAAGAAACCACACACAGACTGCCAAAAGAACAAGCAACTCTGTTTTAGAAGAAATATATCCAGAGGGCTTCTAAGAGGCAAGGATGAGAAACTTCATCTCATGTATTTGGGAGGCTGTCAGGAGAGATGAGTCCTTGGAGGAGGGCACCATGCTTTGTAATGGGATAAGAGAAAAGAAGACCTTCAGCAAGATCAATTGACAGTGGCTGAGAGAGAAGGACAGTTGTGAGAATACGCAGGATCAGGCAGCGTTTTGCTCTGTGCTGCACAGGATGGCGGAGTCTGCACCAGCAGCCGCAGCCTTCCTTGCATATATCCCCGCACATCCCTGGGTTCTGAAATTTGCTCCAATGACTCACAGAAACTCACAAAACTTTAAAAATGATCTCATATTCTGACTAGTCTGGGATTAATTTTAAAGAAATGATTGTACAACTTCTCACTCTTGATAACATGTCCAGTAAATATGAGATGACACCTTTCCATCCTCACTTCCAAAAGCAAATTCTGCTCTCCTTATTCCAAGACAGATTTGTTTAGTCTTCTTGCACTTCATGGTGTTCTCAGTATTCTTCACCAACACAATTCAGGCACATCACAGTGTCTATATCTTTGTTGCTCATTGTCCAGCTTTCCTCTGTGTGTGTGCATGTGTGTGTAGTGATTAAAAAGCCGTGGCTTAGGTGAGGTGCACCACAGAATACTGAATGACATATGTTCCTCTTTAACATGTTAAAGAATTCTTGCTCTCCTGATTTGCCCAGTGCAATCCATTATTTGATTTCCCGATATCTGTCCAGGAACATGAGTAGTGCATCCAGAACGATTTCAAGCTTTTACCGTTATGTTTCCAATTGGTCAACTTGTGAAGCTTTTCATTGTCTTTCCTTTGAGATGCAACCTTGACTGAAGTATGTGCCAATTAGATCTTTATCAATGAGAGCTTCAAGTCCTGAATTCACTTCTAGTGATCAAATTTGTGTTGTCTTCATGTCACAGGTGGTTAATGAAATTTCCTCCAATCCTGATGTTGCATTCTTCTTCATTTGCTCAGCATATAAACATATATTTGATGAAAGCATAGCAATATTGGCTTGATGGCATGGATTTCTTTGTTTTTAACCTACAGATTTCATGTGAACACAATTAAGTACTCTGTAATTCTCACAGTGCATAATTTTATCCATTTTATAATCACACAGTTGAATGACTCTACATTTTCAATAAAACAAAAATAAACATCTTTCTTGTGTTCTCTGTTTTCAGCCAAGATTGACATCAACAATGGTATATTTCTTTTCACACCTTCTCCATGGACTAAAATATGACAAAAACTGTGAGGATGCTGCAGACAAAGTGCTTAATTCTACTGTTCTTTCTCCATCATTAATCTTAGTGATGGTATGGAAATTTGAGTAATAGTCACACTGATTTTCCTTGTTGGTGTGCAGTTACTATCCTCTCAGAGAGAACATTATACTTCAAGATAGAGATTTAAACATTTTTTAATTGTGAATGCAACACCATGCATTTCCATTTGATATTCCTGGAACTGTGAGTCAAATGATTGTATAATTATAGCACGATCCAATTATGTTTTCCAGTTCATATTTTAAGACTCCTAATTTTTCTTGATTCATATGGTATACATTCCAATTCCAATCATCAATAGCTAATTTACAAATGTTCCCTTCAATATTGAATCATGTCCCATCAGGTCCAGACATTTTTACTTTATCTATGTCATTAAGGTTGAATCTACTTCAAAGATGTAGCTCTTCCTCATTCATATTTTAGGCCAGTTATTTGCCCTAATTTCTCACCACTATGATAGAATCTTAAAAATCAGTGACTTTAGCATTTGTCATACTTCGTCACTACTTACACATACTTTAGATTTTCAAGTTTTCATTTTCTCAGCTTCACTAAATATACACATATAAAAGTGTATGTATTTATATATTTGTCATGTGACTCCGATTTGATTCTGAATCATAGCCTGCTATCATCATAGAAATAAACGCTGTCTGCTCTGTACCATCTCCACAGTTATTGCTATTTTTGAGTCCATTAATGAAGTTGTTGTTGAGAGTTTTCATATTGGTTTGGAGTTGGCAATATTTGAAACTGGCAAAGATATATGTTATATATGTATGTATGCATATATATCACGAAGGTAAAACCAGAAATCTACTTTATCATTCTCTGTCAAGAACAAAAATGTCAATAAAACAGATAACTCTCTTGTTAAAAACCAAGATAGTTATTAATTTTTTGTCTTAAGTTACCAGTGACTATAGCAATTTCAGATGTAGGCTTTGAATAGATTCCAGTTGACATATTCATAGGATGTTTTATATTTCAAAATTGGTTTCTTTATCCTCTAGAATCATAGAAATATGGTTGGAAGGAGATATTTAATGTGTCAAAATATTGGAAAATGCAATATCTCTTTGTGCAATTATTACCTTACATGAAATCATGTCTTGATTCTCTCGACATTGTGGAAAGTTTATTATTGGGTTAAATATAATTTAATTGACTGAAATTTCTCTTTTTCTCCAGTTACTTTCAATGTTTTAGTTGGGAATATATCCTCATTGCTTGAAAAATATATATGTATATATATATAATCTCAATTGAAAAATAGGCTATTTTCTTGCCATATTTTTATATTTGATGAGAAGAAAATGAAATAGATCACAAACCACCTATTGCCATTATACTTCTGAATATTTTAGTATTTCAGTTTACATATTTTTCACTTCACAAATAGAAGGGTATGCATGATTAAAGTTGTCACTTTTCCTATCACAAAATATTTTAATGTACTTCTTTCACATATTGTAATAATATAATATATACTGATTTTAAATTCCCATAAACGTCTATGTAAATAAATTGTATCATCATATTTAACTAAAAATTATATCATCCAATGTATACTTATATTTTGCAACCACAACTGTATTTTCTTATTTCCATCATTCATGCAATATGCTAAACTAAATAAATGCTGAAACTAAAGACTGAAATATGAAAGAAAACCAAAGTTAGGAGAATGATGTTCTGCTATCTACAATGATCGCTGCTGGATCACACCTGGTCTTATAAGTTATAATTTATATCATTGCTCATGATGAAGCAAAATTACAGGGCATGGAATGATAGCAGGATTGCAATGGCTACAAGTTAAAGAAAAGAGACAAGTATTTGAGTTTAAATGAAATAGACTTGACTAGATATTACTAGTGAGGGAAAATTAGTCTTAAGGAACCGACCATAAGATTTTAATATAGGTAATGTTAAAAAGCATTTCGAAAAAACATTTAAGTACTGAGAACACTTGAGCCAGTTTGAGACAAGCAGATTATGAGAAAGCCTTTAAATGTAGTTTAGAGAAAAACAGGAGAAATAGTAATGGGTGATTTTCTTCAAATATATAAAGAGCTATCACATAGAATCACCAATGATTAAAATAAGAGTATCTTGAAAATCTTTGGAGGAGTTTTAAGACACTTAAATTAAAGCTGCCCAGCTATAAAACAGACTCTCTTCAAAAGCTCTCTATTCAGCTCTGACAAATAGAAAGCTTGAAAGATGACTGCCTTCATTATAGCAAGCAAGAGCCGGACAAAGAGCTCTGAATGACAAGACTGAAATCTGGGGAATCGAATGCATCCAAAAAGATATGAGAGTTCCTGGGATCTCTTGTTTTAGTCTGGGGAGACTGGAGAAACAAATCCATCGACACTCATATGTGTATAAGAAAGAAATTTATATATGAGAAGATGAATATTGAGAAAACATCCCAGCCCAGTCCAGTTCAAGTCCATATGTTTATTAGTCCATATGTTGGTTACCAATCTATAAAGTCTTCAGCTTCATGAAACACATGCAACGATGGCAAATGCAGGAAGGACAGTGGGTGGGAAGTCTTGTGGACCCAGTGGTGTTGTAAGCGTATCAGTGTTGGCAGGAGTCTCCTCATGACTTTTCCAGCTCCCAGGGCTGGATCAGGGTAGGTCCATGTGGCTTCTTCTCAGGGATGTCTCACCGGGAGTGAGCAGGGAGTGTGTGTCTCCTGCCTTTGAGGAGGAAATACAGGAGTTCCCAGAATCCTCAGAAGAAGGCTTTGCCTCTAGAGAGACCTCATTGACTATATTCTGATTGGTAGCCTAGACGAACCCCTTCACACTTAATCCTCAAATTGACACCAGATTATGTAACTACCACAGAAACCATCAGAATTTATGAACTTAGATTGTACCTGATGCTAACTGTAGGCTCAAAGAATAATTTAAACAATTTGCTGCAAAATGAGAGAGGTTTCATGGGAATAAGAAGCTTCTGGAGATCACAGTCAAAAGGAAGTATCAGAATCTATGCAGAATTTTCCTTGAGATCCCATGAGATTCTCAAAGGAAAGTTCAGAAGAACCTCTCCTGTGCAACAAGCTTAGAAAGGGGAATACTACTTATCCTGAAATCCTTGAAATTGCTCCTCCCTAACATGGAGCCCTGATAGGTAGGGATTTATGCATTAGGCTACTAACTGTGAGGTTAGCCCTTGAAACCACTCTCAACTCTATAGGAGAAAAACTAGGCTTTCTACTCCTGCAAAGAGTCTAGGAAATTCCAAGATGCATTTGACCATGTCCAGTATGTAGGATTACTATGAATAGGAATTGAGTGGATGGCAGTGAGTTTGATTTTGTTTTAACTAGGATCCCTGATGCATGTTGAGATGCCACAGGGTGAGCTGTTCAAAACTACCAGCTGCTCTGCAAGATAAAGACTAGGCACAGTAACAGAAACCCACAAGGACCATTCTGCCCTTTGCTACATCACTAGAATCACCTGAATGACAATGAGCTTAGCGTTTAACAAAGAGACTATTTTCAGTGGAAGGACTCTACTAGACTCTAGTAACTAGAGGGTAATTCCCCAGCATCCCATCTGAATGATGAGAGCATCTCCCTCTTGCAATTCACTTTGATTTCCTGTCTCCCTAAGTAAATGTCACAGTCAATAGTGTAGAGGAAGAAATTAGAGAGAGGCAAAAGATTTACTACTAGTAGACAGAAATAATTTTGAAACAATTGATTCTTATGACATGGATCTGCTTAATACTTTTCTCAGTAAAGAGATGATTGAAAATACAGATATTGTAGCAAAGTGTGGTGAAGAAATCAGATGGTGTCCAGCTTTCAGAATGAGTGGCGTCTTGGGTTTTAAAGGTTTGTCTTAAAATCATCAACCAGATACGAACTGGAAACACAGGGAAGCCAGGCCAGAAGAACACGTAGGACTGTTCATAAGAGGGGCGATAATGGTAGGGTGGAGGGAAGGCAGGGTAGACAGGGAGAACAGATTGCAAGGATCTGTATATGGCCTCTTCCCTGGGAGACAGTCAGTGGAGAAATGCGTGAGGACAGACATCGGATGGTGTCGTGAGGACAGACATCGGATGGTGTAAGGTATGACAAAATAATAATAAGTTACCAGGGCTTCATGGGAGTTGGGAGCAGGGAGGGAGGGGAAAATGAGGAGTGTATACCAGGGCTCAAGAGAAAAGCAAGTATTTTGAAAATGATGAGGATGAGGGAAACAAGTGTACAAAAGTGCTTGACACAATGGATGTATATATGGATTGTGATTAGAGTTGTATGAGCCCCCCAAAAAATGATTTTTAAAAAATCAGCAGCCATTGAAATGAAGGTATCAGCTAAATCCACACATAAGAAGCACATCCACCATCAGCCTATTTAATCCACTAAATGATAAATAATAAAAACCAAACTGGACTAAGGAGTGGTATTAGCATTTAAATTCTGGACATGGTTTTTCAGAAGGCCTAAAACAATGAAAGACCAAACCTCATCTTGTAGGATCCTCCATATTGATTAATTTTCTGCTGTACCCCCTCTTACTATGAACAAGGGTTGGGGAAGGCTTTATTATCAGACAGAGTCCACTGTGAGGAGGATTACTGCAGTAGAGTTGTCAAAATGTGACATCTTGTCATTTGATCTCCCTCTTGACCCAATGTCTTATTGTTCCAGTTTTCAATATTTTCTTCTTTGCCTGACTGAAGATTTCCCTTTTTCATTCCATTGTCATTGTTGGACTATTGCTTGTGTTTTGTTTGAGAACGTGATTGAACTATTAAAATGTATTAAAAGTGAATTGCTCACCTGTTAAACCAGTGGTTCTCAACCTTCCTAATGCTGCAGCTCTTTAATAGGGTTCTTCATGGTGTGGTGATCTCCCAATCATAAAATCATTTTCTTTGCTTCTTCATAACTGTAATTTTGCTACTGTTATGAATTATGTGACCCCTGTGAAAGGATTGCTCCACTCCCAGAGGATCACGACCCACAGGTTGAGAATTGCTTGGCTAAGCAGTTAAAGATAAATAAGCTAATTGATTCAAAATTTTTTTAAAGAAGGCCAAAACCCAAGACAGCCTGACTTTAATATACTCTTAACAACTGTATAAAACAAAATAGAACTAACCCCTATGGTTTCCAAAGTTGTAAATCTATACAGAAGCAGACAGCCAGTGTCCCTTTCTCTTGGAGTAGGTGGTGGTTTTGAACTGCTGACCTTTTGGATAACAGACATTTAACTCAACCCCTTGAGTTAGAAGATAAGAGAATGTCATTTTCTGCCAGACTCCAATATGAGCAAGCCTCCAGTCATAATAATAGCAGGTTACAGATTCTCTTTGAGGACGGGACAGTTGACAAGGGATAATAAAGCAAGTTCACTGGAGACACATAAAACTTTAAAAGCTAGAGCCACAATAACAGTAACCAGATCTTAAGCTGCAGCAAAATTAATGTAAATATGCCTGCCAATGATCTTTATGCTCTCCCTATATATAAGATTGCTGATCACCCTATATATAAGATTGCTTAGTAACAAACATTATCAAAAAGTAGAAAGAAACAATGTAAGAGACAAAGCAGTCATCAGAACTAGATTAAATATGACAAGGTACTTTAATTAGTAGCCTGGGAATTTAAAATAACTATGTTTAACATATGAAAGGTTGTAAGAAAAAAGTACACACTATATAAGACTAGATGAGAAAGGTCAGCCAGGATATAGAAATTCTCAGAAAGAATCAGTAAAGAATACTAAAAACTCAAAATAAAGTGAGAGAAATGAAGATTGCATTCAGCTAGTTGTTTGACTTAGCACCTCTGAAGAGAATCAAGAAAGTTGAAGATAAGTTAATAGACAAGTTCCAAACTAAATTTTTTTAATTCCATGATGATTAAAGAAATGTACATACAGCCAAGCTATTTTTTTAATGACACATGTAGACACAGGGTCAGCAAACTTTTGAGATAGAAGAACCAATTCTGTCCCTCACAATAATTTAAAAATTATTTGACAGCCAGAAATATATTTATGTTTGTTTGCTTGTTTTTTGTTTTGGGGGCATCACTGCCCTCTGGTGGTGGGAGTAGGAGGTCCACCCTTGCTGCTGGATTTGAACCTGCAACCCAGTGGGCCGCAGTCCCATACACAACCACTATGTCACTGGGGTTCAGCCCGCAGAAATATATTTTTTTACAAACAAATGAAATCTTCAGTATCTGAAGAATATCCTTAAATTTTTTTTATAAATTTAAATTTATAAATATAAATTTTTTATAATATTTCCATTTTATTAGAGCCATATGTACATGCCAAAGGAGCTGCATAAGGCTTAAGAGCCTCAGTTGGCACACCTCTGGTATAGATAACTCTAATTTAAAACTTTCCAAGGGGCTGAGCCCTGGTGGCGTAGTGGTTGTGCACGGGACTGCGGCCCACTGGGATGGAGGTTCAATTCCAGCAGTGGGGCTGGGCCTCCTACTCCCATCACCGGAGAGCAGTGATGCCAAAAAAAAAAAAACAAAAAAAACTTTCCAAGACGTAAAAATGTTAACCTAATACTTTGTAAAATTATATATATCACAATGAAAATTTATTTTTATCTATAGCCATTTACATTTAGTTTCACTCATAAATCAGTTATGAATAGAAGCAATTCAAATTATGAGTCTTTTATCTTCTTATATTTCTTGAAGGCAAAATAAAAATACATGCATGATATAAAGTATTTATGGTAACTACTATTCAATTTCCTCCAAGCTTACACTGCATAAAGAAGGTCAATATTATTAAGAGCAGATATTAGAACACATAGAATCTGATACTTTGTTTTATTAAAAACTTAAAGCTGGTCAAATATTTTCTATTATCAACTGTATGTCCTATAGTTCTAAGGCCAACTGTATGTCCTACCATTGTTGCTTTTGGATGAAGTTTTTCTTATTTTGTCTATATGTATGTATATTGCACTTTGAGATTAAAAGGAAATTACTGATTTTGTGTGTTGTTCAATAGATACTGCCAGTAAGGTCAGTGACAAAAATAACTGACCACATCATGGTGTAAGAAAGTGCACATGCGGAGGATGAGTGCTTAGCCCCACTCTGCTTACAGTAGAACTGTTTCATTCAGTGATGAGTCTCTCTAAAACCAGCTTCAATGTTGCTTTTGCTTATTTCCCTTGGCAATTGGCATGTTATAGAAAAAGCTAAAGTCTTCCCACGTGCTGCTTCTCTCTTTTTGGTAACAGTGCTTCTGGCTAGACTCCTGCAGTGATGACTGAGTGGTATTTTTTAAAAAAGGCAGCCTTCAACATAGGAGACTCAGGCCATATCCAACATATCTTATTTACAAGCATCATTTGTCCTACTACAAGAATTGGGGAAATTTTAAGACTAAGACTCATCAGAATTATTATACTATTGGTTTTAGTTTTCAAAATGTTCACAAACAGAAGGCTAACATTTGGGGGTAGTACCATGCCATTGGTTTAGCATTGTATGATACATTCAGTAATTCATCTCATGTGAAAATAGCCGTGGTATGGGGACAGATTATCTGACCTCCTTTGGGGTCCATGTTTCTAGCAGACAGAGGTAAGGTGTGCCTCACCCTCTATCTTTCTTACGTATTCTGACACCAACAGTCCCTCCCTGTGCTTCTGTGCTGTGCTCAATGAGTCATTGCAGTGGCCACGCAGAAGTCACAGTCAGTACTCACAAATAAGGAGATTTATTAGGGAAGCTAATAGTTACCAGAAGCCAGAATCAAAAAGATTAAGGATAAATGATCCACAAGAAGATCTCTTCTCAGGCAGCCGCCAAGTCTCTCTGTACTTCCAACCTCTCCTTCTGACCTTGTCTCTGACAATGTCCTCCTGCTATTCCCAAGACTTTCAGTGACAATCTTAAGTGTGGCGGGAATGCTCCTTAGAGGCAAGGATAGTGAGACTTCATCTTAGAAGCTTTGAACATCTTGTCAGTAGCGACTCATCCCTGGAGAAGTTCATCATCGTTTGCAAAGCAGAGGGACATTAGAAAGAAGGCCCTCAATGAAGTGGATGAACAACACATTGGCAACAACAATGTGCTCCAGTATGGAGACTGCTGTGAGGATGGCACAGAACTCAGCATGGCGGGGTCGACAGCAAGTAACTACAGCCACGGCTCCTCAGAAGCAGCTCACCTCTTCCTTCATCATAGTCTGTTCTCCATGTGCAACTGCTGAAACCTGTGCAGTTTCCAAATATTTGAACTGATATGAAATTGGTCAAAAGGAGAACTTGGAGGTCCCTGCCGGTATTTGAAATACCAGTAAGCAGGCGTTCAACATCACAGAAACACAAGCTGCCAGGGTACAAGAAACTGAGAGACAAATGGCGTTAAGGTGCCTTAAAAGAGTGGCCTACCCATAACGATGACTTTTGAGGGGATCTGCTGGCCCAGCCAAATGTAAGCCCAAGAGGCCAGCTCAAAAGGTTGTCGTCACATTTTGGGGACTTAAAAGCATAATCTGATAGATCTTCTTTATGAGTAAGGAGTAATGCAGGGGACTTTTTATGAAGAAGTTATGAACCTTTGAGAAAAACGTATGACAAAGTTTTGCCAAGGAACTTCCCCACCATCATGAAAATGTACCTACTCATTTCTTGAAGGTAGCAAGGACTATCCTTTAGAATTTGACTGGGAAACATTACCTCAATAACTTTACAGTGACTTCAGATTTTTTTTTTTTTTTTTTGCTCCTTCAGATTTCTTTGAGTTCCTCAAATTCACAAAACATTGAGAAGGAAAACAATTTGAGCTTCTTGAGGGCACTAAAATTGCTGCTTTGGTGTGGTCTACATTGAAGGGCATAGACTTCTATAAAAGTGATTGCCATTTGAACCACTTGTGTTTTCTACTAGAGCGTTTGAACCACTAGAGCCCACGAGAAGGGTTTAAAAGATCAGAAAGCTGTCTTCGGAGTGAATATTACATGGAGAATATGCCAAGAAACCATAGCTTCACAGCTTGCTATTTTTATTTGTAAAGATTTCTATGATTTTGTAGCAATACATTTATCTTTGTAGAATATATGCTATCTGAGAACGGTATCCTTCTGACCAATTTCATTTCAGTTTAAATATTTGGAAACTTAAATACTGGCTACAAATAAGAGTAGATATGAATTATATAAAAACTTTTCTTTAGGCTGTATTCAAGTTAATTAATATTTTCATCTGTAGTTTAATTGAGAGAAATAGAAAAATCCAATGTGCATTTTGGATATCATGTACACAGTGTGGTTTTAATATATTACAGTTAGACAAAACATACTCTATAGTGTGTATTATTGCTAAATTGAATATGTTATGCCTCTTTCTAATAACTGTGATACATTTCAAAATTTAAACAATTATTTTTTCCCTACCACTGCCAGAAAGCTAGGGAGGATTCTTTGTGCTGCTTAAATCCTAGGATTTTGTAAGACATGTCAAAGACTTGTTTAAAAAAGAATAAAAAGGAATCAAGCAAAAGTTGGTAGGATTATTAAAGAAAAGCTATGAACTCAGCAGAAAAATGTCTGAAAGGTAGGAAAAATTTGATCCTAGGTACACAAAGGAGTGAAGAAAGATATAGTTGAATTTGGAAGGGATTTTTACCATGGGAATATATAGATCAAAATGAAGTACTAGGAAAACTTATATATCAAAGAGTGTATGAGAACCTTCCTTCATTGCATTACCATTTGCGGGGATGGGAGGTGGGGGGTGGGGATTCAATAAATAAATATATTGTTTTTCATAGTTCCTGTTGCATGAAATGATTAATTTGATTGTTTAATGACATTAAACTGTGTAAATAATAATTATTCTAATGCAGACTCTCTATTTGAATTGAGACATTTGTTCTACTAGAGCAAGAGAATGTTACCAGATTTAAAACCAAGAAAGATGGGCATCAAGATTGTATACTTTCATGATATTTATTCAATCTGTATGTTCAACATATAATGCTAGAAATTGGATTGTATGAAAAAAAGCATCGATATTATAGGAAATCATTAAAAATCTGAAATATGCAAATGACACAATAATGCTTTCTGAAAGTATAGAGAAATTGAAGCACTTACTGCTGCAGATCAAGGATCACAGTCTTCAATATAGATTACAAATAAATATAAAGAAGACCTAAATCTTCACAATTTACCCAATACACAGCATCATGATAAACAGAGAAAATAATTGGAATTGCTTAAGATTTCATCTTGCTTGTATCCCCAATAAATGCTAATGGAAACAACAGTCAAGAAATCAAACAACACATTATGTTGGATAAATATGGTAATGACATTTCTTTAAAGTGTTGAGGAATAAAAACATCACTGTAAAGTACTAAGATGTGTTTGACTCAGCCATGACATTTTCAATTACCTCATATACATGCAAAAGTTGGACACTGAAGAAGGAACACCAATGCAAAATTGTTGCATTTGAATTTCTGGTACTTCTGAGAATTCTCGAAGGTACCATATACTGCCAAAAGAACAAGCACCTGTTTGTGGAGAGGTACATTCAGAAGGCTCTTCAGAAGTAAGGATAACAAGATTGTGTCTCAGGAGAGGCCGTGGAAAGGAGGTGGATGCTGGCAAGGTGGATTAACACAGTGGTTGTAACAATGGACTCATGCATAAGAACAATGGTGAGGATGTTGGGCATGAATCAGAACTGAATTGTGGACACCTAATAGCAGCAGAGGGAGTAAGGAAGATAAGTTCTATTACATGTGGAGGAGTTACAACCAATATCAGGAAACAAAATATATCCAAATTGCCTAATGCAAGACGAGTGCTCTATACACTTTTGCCCTTCCTGTTACACACAACCCTGACAGAAGACCCGGCCTAAAGATGACTGCATTTGATTGTTCTGTTGCTGCAGTATGATAGAATAATTTTATTACACTAATTGTACAAATACTCAGAATAGTTAGTGTAATTTCCACCCTTAATTTCAAGCATTAAGGCTTCCAAATCGGATTAAAAGTGAAAGATTAAAAGAGCTTTGATCAATGGGGTAGAGTTTTCTTTCCCTTGGATTTCTTTATGGAAATTCAAACCCATGGCCCTCGTCTAGTAGATCTGAACTCACATCCAAACTATAGGAGAGGCAAGAACCACCGTAATCTAGGGTTTCTAAGACTGGATTTTAATGAAAGTGGACTGCTTTATCTTTCTCCTATCTGTGGAGTTTTAGATAAATTTGATAGGCTGATAATTGGGCTAGCAACCCAACACTACGTCAAGTATGATTCTCATTTACAATGCATGGTAATGTCTAAGATTTGATTCCAGGTTGTTGTTGTTGTTGTTGTTTTGTCTTCTCTAAAGGGAATATTCAATTCTCCATGAAAATGTTTAATTTCTGAATTCAGTGGTTTGAATCTCTGAGATAAATATCATGAGAATCAAGCATCCTGCTCCCGACAATTTTCTTGGAGTAGCAAATGATTGCTGACATTCTATTACCAAATTTGAGCGTGAGAAAGGGAGTAATTCTGCTGTCACTAGTGACCTCACCTTGAAAAAAGTCAATTCCACTCACCAACATTCTCTAAGGGCTTCAGCAGAATATCAAGCAAAATGAGTTCAGAATATATGAGTAAATTTAATGAAGTCATTGTGAGAATATGTTTTGCATTAAACAAGGGAGTTGCATTTGCGTTAAACAAGTAAGTATAGTCAATTGGAGGTGAATTAAAAAAAATAACAGAAAGGAAAAAAGAGAGGGGGAAAGAAAATAGTAATAGAGTGTGTTTTTCTAATAGATATTCAGAATGGTAAGGTGTCAACTTGACTTTTCTTTGTACAGAGAAACAGTATTTTAACCTGCCTTACTGTCAGTCTTGCAAGATAGTTTACTGAAGACAGTAAAAAGAAAGCCGTAGAGTTTATATTTTCAACAAGTGACATGAATGCAACTTCCCTGCTGGTTCACTTTCACCTTCACACCTACCTCATCATAATAAAGACTCCAACCATGTATCACTAACTTCTGCCTCGCAGTGACCTAGCATTCTTTTAAAAGATTGTGTCTGTACAATGTGAATTTACACAGCCTCAATATACACCTGCTCTTAATATCAGCATCCAGGTTTCTAAATTCCTTAAACATTTTATGCAGCATTGAGGAGAGTCAGACTTTGGAAAGTGGTTTAGATTTTATTTAAAAAAAAAGTTGTGTCAGAAAAAATGTTGTGTGTATGGCAAGGTACATTTGCTATTTTTCTAGCAATACCAAAACTGAAACCACATTCACTGCCCTTGAATTGATTTGGATTCCTGGAAACCCTCTAGCATGGCCTAGAATCGACCCTGTGGGTTTATCACACTGTAACTCTCCAGAGAATTAGAAAGTCTTACCTTTCTCCTGAAAATCAGCTAGTGGTTTTGAAATGAGATTAGCATCCCAATTCATAACACAGAAAGACTATATGCAGCAGCTTCCATTACAGTGAAATCTCTGGGTGATGCAAAAGATTAGTGCGTTAGCTGGGAGTTTGAGTCCACACAAGGACGCTTCAGAAGGAAGTCTAAGCAAGCTATTTCCTCCCCAAATCAGTAATTGGAGATCTTGAGTCCAGTTGTGTTCTGATTCACCTGGGATCTCCAGGAGTTGGAATGAACAGGATGACAATGTTAGAGGTAGGAGGTGACTGTGGTCCAGTGATGATAGAATTCTGACCTATGATGAGATGGGAGACTCTTGGTGTATGATCACACACCCCACCCTACCCCCCCCACCCGAAATGCACCTAAACTGTTACCATCATTTGTCTGTCACTAGTCAGAAAAATTTATTTGGCCCATGAGTTGTATGCCAACTGAACTGCAGCAAACAAAAATTACAATTATATATGCACCATATGACTGTATTTTAACCAATGGGATATAGGCCAGAAGGAAAGGAATATGAGGCAGAAAGTGTAGAATATTCCATCACACACTCTCTCATTCTGGTTGAAATAAAACTCTGCAAGATAACAAACTTAAACTTCTGGAAGGGTTTTGCTCACGAATAACTATGATGTCAGTGAAAATAAACTTAAATTTTTTGAATTAGTTTCAAATTGCAACTAAGATTGTGTAATTGTTTGCTAAAGTAGAAAGCAAACATTAATCTAATTAGAATGAAACTCTCATCTCTTTAGAAAAAAGTTGTGGAAAGCTGAAACATTTATGGTTATATTTTATCCCTAATGAAATATTTTTTCAATTCTGGACCATGTAGAACTGGAAGACTACTATAGCACCTACATCCTGCATGTGCTGAGAAACTGCCGCCACCTTGATAAGGTGGTGCCATTTTTCAGATCAAGGAAATTTAGATTCATGCAGCCCACAACTATATAACATGTCTGGAAGTAGAAAAATGAAAAGGAATACTGTTTTCTCTGCCTACACCTTGAGTTTTTGCAACTCATTTCTTCTTTGAGAAGAGCAGCATTAGCATACTCACCTTGGATTCTTGCATATATAGAACTTATTTGACTATCAAATTATCAAAAATGAATCAGGTAGTTCTGTTGCAAAACACATCTCTGTGTAAAAGAATGACATTGAAGCTCCATTATACTTTTAGGCCTTTTATTTTTGAATCAAATATTCTGAATAATGTTCTTAAAACAATTTACTTTTTATGGCTCTTTTGGTCCTACTTTATAATCCTAAAGCTTATTTTCAAATGAAGCTCTAAAATGACTAAAAATCTCTGTCGTCACTCAACATTATTTAGTGAACTATGTGACTATGCTGTTACAATAGGTATGGTAATGATATATTCTATTAGCATTATTTGAGTCATTGTAGTTTAACTTAGTCAGCATTTTCTTTGAAAATTTCTAAGCCTCAAGACTTATAACTCATCTTTATTCCTTTTTCCATTTATAGTTCATTTCTTGGCTGAGTTGCAAAAAATACATGACAGTTACTTTAAGCAACAATGTTTTCTCATCATTGCCAAGGATTTTATATATATATATATATATATATATATATATATATATATATATATATAAAATACACACACACACAATGCTCTTAACCTGAAGACAAAGTCATTACTGCCTGCTAAGTTTTAAGTACTATCCTCCCTTTCTTGAAAAAAAAATTGGAAGCATATTAAATTGCTTTTAAAACCTTAACTGAATCTGAAAACATCACATTGAAATTACAGTCAATAACAGTCTTAAAAACAAAGTCACAAAGCCAGAACTTTGTCACATTTTAATGATTTTTGGCTATTCACTCCAAGACTCTGCAAGACTGCACATTTTGCATTGTAGTCTAAGTATTTCTTCAACATTGAACAATTCTCTTTGGGAGTAAATGAAAAGCTCCAGAAAAGACAAAATTAAATCAAACAGCATGGTGCTGAGGCTGCTTTTACTTACTTTTAAAAAGAAAATATTATATTTCATTTTATTCAAATTTAAGCCCTAGCTAACCAAAAGAATGTCTTCAGTCTAACTACATGTATAATGAAAATGAATTGCTAAACTCATTACCCCAAAGATCTATGTTGGTTCAATTGATTATTACATGAATAAAAAGCAAAAGCATTAAATTTTAATATTTCTGACAATTGCTTCTTTCACCTAGGATTAGCAAAGACTATGCAATGGATAAAATACACCAGGAAAAGTCAATGAGGATCATTTAGAAAAACAACTTGGGAGATTAAGTAGGGAACAGTTTCATGCTCAGGACTTATAAGACATAACTAAATACATGAGTATTTTTTTCTGTCTTGGTACTTTAGATTTCAAAGGTCTCTAATTTATCATTGAATGTGTGTGCATGTGTGTGTTAAAAATGCTTATTTTCTCACATTTTTTGGGGGGGGCATCACTGCCCTCAGGTGGTGGAAGTAAGAGACCCAGCCTTTGCTCCGTGGAGCTGGAATTGAACCTCCATACCAATGGGCTGCAGTTCCGCGCACAACCACTACGCCACCGGGGCTCAGCCCTATTTTCTCACATTTTGAGCCAATTCTTGCTGAATTTCTTTACTAATAAACCTAAATTGTATACATTTATCATATATATGTAAAACACAAGAAATGAAAGATGAAAATTTCAAATTGCCTAGATTACAAAAGAGCAATACCCATACCTAATATGTTTTCTAATACTATTCTAGAATTCCTCCTTTTATGTAAAAAGAATCAATCGATATTTGGTGTCAGGGTTTCCTCTTAATATTTAAAATTTGGAGCATCAATCACAGTGAATGGTGGTTCTTACCAACCATGCCTTTAATACTTCTCTGCATTTGGAGTCTAGGATTTTAGTACTTCTCAATGTGTGGCAGTCATGTGCTTATGTTGATTTTATAATTGAAATGCAGGGGTGGAGTCTGGCCTGTTACTCTGGAGATAGCCATTGAGTAGCCGATGAGGCCTCTGTGTGGGCATGTCTTTCACCTGAGACTCCTGGGAAATCTCGCGGTATTTCCCTCGTGAAGATGAGAAGCTATCTTCCTCAGTTGTTGGGAGTTAGTTTCAGAGATGATTAATCACAGGCAACACAGAATGGCGGCATCTGGGAGGCTGGAATAGCCAGTGGAGAGACAACTCGGCTTTACCCTGATGGAGCCAGACCTCTGAGGCTGGGGCAGTCACATGGAGGCCTCTGCCAGCGATGAGGTGCTTCTGCCACCCCGGGATGCTGTTGATGGACACTGAGCCCTGGAAGTGAGGAGCCATAGGGAGACCCCTGTCAGTGCCTGGACTCTGTACCCACTGACCTGTGACTTTGTGAGTCAGAGGGAGACTTTATGGACTGATTTCAGGCATATGGGTTAATATCAGACTTGTGTCTTTGAGCTGGACTGGGCTGGGATGTTTTTCTCAATGTTCTGTTCCTCTTGAATATAAACCCATTCCTTGTATCCATATGTGTGTCTCTGAAATTTGTTCCTCTAGTATACTGGACTAACACAAAATGTGTAATTTAAATTCATCTAAAATTTTCAGCATTTTTAACATAGCTTGCTATTATCAGTGAGATTTCTCATATCCCATCTTATACCTATTCAATCAATCTCTTGAGGTGTGGGAGTGTCTTTGATGCATCTTACTTAAAACCCTAAGTGTCACTAATGCAATGAAGTCAATGATCTAATGCAGTGGTGTAGTGTGCTCATCACTTTTTCTTGGCCTGAAGATATTTAAGGTATAGAACTCTGAATGTTTCAAAGCAGCTTATATATTTGTGTGTTTAACTATGGTATACTTTATATGTGTGTGTCAAAGCAAAAAATATATGTATCATTTTGAAGACTTTCATGTACCTGACCGGAAACCACAGTATTGCAATCATCTAAATGTAGGCAAAAAGTAGACAATGGATAAAGAAGACAGAAGAATTCAATTTATGGCATGTTAGACAGGGTTCTCTAGAGAAACAAGACCAGGCCACTAGTAATTATATGTAGATATAAATATTTAGATAGATAGATAAATTACATAAGAAATAAACAATCTATAAAGCAGTACAAATAGCTTGATACAATTCACTTCTGGGAGATAGCTAGTACACTGGAAGTCCTTCAAATCTTGAGGGCTGCCAGGTAGTCCTCTGTAGAGCAATTCAGGCAATCCGGCCACAAGCAGCAAACAGCAAGGCAGGTCACCAATAGTCAGCCTGATGACAGGGTTCAACAGTCCCTAACTCAAGAGATAGCTATTCCAATAGCGTGAAGAAGCAGACCTTGAATGAGCCTCAACTTACAGCAACACAGTCCATGGGCTAGTTGTCCCACAGGTAGTGCAGCTTGCAAGTGGAGGCACAGAATAAGAAGGCATCTACACACTGGTCCAATGACCAAAGAGCAAGAGAGCAGGAAGGGTGAGGCTCGCTAAGCCATCTATCTCTCTGCCCATCAGTTAATCCCATGAGTTCATTGGCATGTTGGCACAATACATCTACCTATCACATTTATTGTTGATGAAGAATACTGAAAACACCATGGACTGTCTAAGTACAATCAGAATTCCCCTTTGAAGTGAAAAGAGTGAGGCTATCTCACATACTTTGAATGTATCAGAAGGAAACAGATCTTTTTTTAAATCATTTTATTGGGGTTCATATATTCCTTTTCACAAAAAATGCATATGCTGTGCCAAGCACCCTCACATGCCTGCTGCCATCATCATTCTTGAAGTATGCGCTTTCCACTTGAACCCTTGATATCAGCTTCTCATCCTCCTCTCTGTCCTTGCTCCCCCCACCAACCCTCAATACTTCATAAATTATTATTTTTTGCCATATCTTACACTGCCAAAGTCTCCCCTCGCCCACTCCTCTGATGCCTGTCTTCCAGATAGGAGGTTATACATAGATTCTTATAGTTTGCTCCCTCTCTCTACCCCACCTTCCGTCCACCCATCCAGTAGCCCCACTCTCACTGCTCATCCTGAGGGGTTCATATGTCCTGGGTTCCTCATATTTCCAGTTCCCATCTCTACCAGTGTACTTTCTCCAGTCCAGCTGGATTTGTAAGGTAGAACTGAGACCATGATAGTTGGGGGGAGGAATCCTTCAGGAAATTAAGAAAAGTTGTATGATTCATCACTGCCTCACTGCACCTTGACTGGCCCTTCTCCTCCCTGTGACTCTCCTGTAAGGGGGTGTCCAATTGCCCGAAAATGAGCCTTGGGTCCCCATCCTGCTTTCCCCATATTTGTAGTGATGTTATTTAGCTTTTTTATGCTTGATTATCTGCTCCCTTTGACCCCTCGTGATAACACAAGGTGCTGAGAAGTATCCAAGTCCATACAGAAGAAGCACACCAGCCAGTGTGGTCATGAGGTATGGGAAGGATCAGGTCTCAGGCATCAAACAGGAAAAAAAAAACTATCACTGTGTTCACATCTTCCTGAGACAATCACTGAAGAATCACTGAAGACATGTGGGGGCATGAGCAAAAGTGATGAAGAAAGCTGATGGTACCTGGCTATCAAAAGATATATCATCTGAAGGTAAACAAGTGGTCATATAGCTCAGGAGCAACAAAACCCACCATAGAAGAAGCACACCAGCTTGTGTGACCATGAAGTGTGCAAAGAATCAGGTATCAGGCATCAAAGAACAAACATCATACCATTGTGTGCCCACCCTTCCAACATGATTGCTGAGGACCAAAGGGTGCAGAGGCAGACAGTGGAGGAAGCCAATGGTGCCCAGCCACCAAATGATAAAGTATCTGGGGTCTTAAAGGCTGGGAGGTGAGCAAGTGACCCTCTAGAGCAGAAGCCGCAAAGCCTACATGGAAGGAAACAGTTCTTAGAGAAAGATATCATGCTTGGAAAAGCAGAGGATCAGCAAAAACGAGGCAGTTCCTCAGTGACATGGACTGAGATAGTGATACAACAGCGGACTCAAAACATACCAACAAGCATAAAGATGGCTGAGGCCTGAACAATGTATCCTTCTGTTGTATACAGGGCAGCCATAGCTGAGAACCAACTAAAGGACTCTTAAGAACAACATAACATATTTTGTTTTCCTTTCTAATACCTGGTTTTACTTTCATATGCTTCACATATCATACAATTGAATCTTTCAATCATATTAACATATGTGTGTAATAGTCACCAAAATCATTAGTTTTCTTATTTCACTGTTAGTGCGCCATTTTCCCCATCCTCTCCTGCTGTGTCCCTTGGTAATTATTAATCCAAATCTGAAGAAGAGGAAGATATCAGAACTTCAATTGTGAGCACCCAGTTTGGAGAAGGCTGTGAATGACAATATAAGTCCAACATTTTTTTTGCAGCATCTGTGCATATCTTAAGCTTCCTGTGAATCCCTGCTGACTACTGACCTGGGACATCGATAGACTTGCTCTCAGACAGAAAGTGTGGGAGTGGATTGTCTTAAGGTGTCTTCTCTTGCTCAGAAGTCCCAGGATTTAAGTGGCAGAGTGCAACTCAGTTCCTTTCTCAAGATAGCACCATTCTAAGGTGACTAGATGTCTCTCTTTTTAACAACTTAACAACGTCCCACAGCATTTTAAAAATAAAATAATTACAATACTATTATTGCATTCTATGAACATTTTTGTTGCTCCATATGGATGAAATTTTTAATCAAGCCTCCCCCCCACCCCACCCAGTCAATGGTGTCCTGCTTAAAATCTGGCCACTTTACCATTGCCATATTCCATGGTTAAGCAAGGCCTTGGGAAAAAGTCATCAGCTCTTTCCAAGAAGAGAAGGCTTTGAAAGTTTAGCCTTCAAGTAAGTTAAAGTAAATGCTTTCTCTTCTGTTCCCTAAA